>PVKA01001355.1:0-60685 GCA_004027165.1 Ctenomys sociabilis | reverse complement strand
GACAAATCCTGAGACCAAATTATAAAGAGAAAAGGTTTGGGCTTGCCAGATAGCTCAGCAGACTAAAGCACCTGCTTAGGCAGGGGTTCGGTCGCTGGTGCACTGTGCCAGCTCCATCCCCAGGCGCGCTGAGACTGGGCGTGATGGCATGACCTGCAATCCCAGCACCTGGGAGGCTGAAAACAGGAAGATCATTAAGAGTCCGATCTGTGTGGTGAGATCCTATAGACTCTGTACTAAACACATTTGAGAGAGAGAGAGAGAGAGAGAGAGAGAGAGAGAGAGAGAGAGAGAGAGAGAGAGAGAGAGAGAAAGAGAGAGAGTTGTGTTTTGGCTGAAAATCTTCTGCCACTGATCACATCACATAGCCTTTAGGGGACATTCCAGGTCCAAACAATGGTGTCTTCCTGAATCCGCCATAGTCATGAAGAGGAACACACGTGGTTGTGAAAATACCTGTTTGTTACAACACCGTAGACCTTAGAGCTGTCCAGATCTTTACCATGAGGCAGGCTTCATCCTCACAACCACATGCACAGTTACGGCGACCCTGCCCACCCTACTGAGGAGGAAACTGAGGCTCACGGCCACGGCTGACTGCCCAGGCCCTTCCTCTGGATGCCCAGTGCTGCAGGTCAGCTCAGCTGTGGCTTCCCAGGCCCAGCGTTGTCTGCATTACATTAGCGCTCTTGGTCTCTGGGATTTGTAAAATGTCCGAGAAACCACACTTATTGAGGGTTATTTTTCTATACCCTCATTCTGGATTTTAAAAATTTTCCCAAAAGAAACATCTCTGGGTTTTTCAAGGATAAAATGTTTGGCATTTATGATCAATTTAGCCAGTTACCTTGGTTGCTGTTATGGTTTAGATCTAAAGATCTCAAATTTTCTCTAGAAGTGTCGCAGTGGAAGGAGGGGCCTGGTGGAAGGGGCAGGGTCTTGTCCCGCGTGCCTTCCTTTTCTCTCTGCTTGCTGACCACCACGCTGCTGCTGCCTTGGAGCTCACCAACCATGGACTAAACCCATTGAAACCAAGAGCTAAAATAAGCCTCTCCTCTTTTAAGTTGGAATGCTGGGTGTTTTGCCCCAGGGACCAGGAAAATGGCTAATGCAGAAAATAAGTGCCTAACACAGCTATTCTGCATTCAAAGGCCTTTGGGACAAGGATTTGATTTAAGTTTCTTTCTTTCTTTTTTCTTTTTGGTGGAACTAGGGGTTGAACTCAGGCCCTTGCACTTGCCAGGCAAGCACTTATTCCACTGAGCCATCCCTCCAGGCCCCCCAAAGGAAAAGGAAAAGTAGGCTGGGCATGGTGACACATGCCTGTAATCCCAGCACTCGGGAGGCTGAGGCAGGAGGATTGTTGTGAGTTCGAGACCAGCCTGAGCTACGAAGTGAGCTTAAGGCCAGCCTGAACTGCATAGTGAGACCCTGTCTCAGACAAAAAAAAAAAAAAAAAAAAGAAAATGAAAAGTGTTCCCTCCTTTTCCCTGGAAGCCTAGATAGATGTGGATTTTCTGAGCAGAGCAAAGATGAGGCTATCTGTGATTGTCTCCCCCCAGGTGGCGCTGGGCAGAGGAAGCACCCAACAGGGCCATGCCGCAGTGCTAAGTTCCTGTGGGCACTAGCACTGGACTGACACCAGCCAAGGGCTGCTGGGTGGCAGGGTCTTCCGGCTTCTCAATGTGGTGAACATTTTTAGATCCAGACCATCGCAGTAGCCAAAGCCACTGGAAGCTGCCTAGTGCACTGTCTTCTTTATAAAGGTCACAGAGTAATTTGATGACTGGGGCAGTGTCCAGCCCTGAGTCCAAATTCCCTGGAACTCAAAGTCGCTCCTTACACTGCCTTCCTCATCCAGACTCTCCAGCATCCTCTCAGCTAGGGCATCCAGTTTGGGGACCTCCAAGCAGGTATCAGTGTTGAGACAATCCTTCTGTCCTGCAGGAAAGGTCTGATGCTTTGAGGCGGCACCGGGCAGCTGCCTCACCTATATGCCTGCACACAGCTGCACATCAGGCAGGTGTCCCAAGGGGCCCAGGACACGCATGTGACTGGGGTGGGCTCCTAAGGGGCCCATTCTTCGTAGGCATGGGCCATTGTGCCAGCAGGCTCAATGCCGGGCTGCGCTGTTATTTCCTCTGTTCACACTGATCCTGACACCGTGTGCATTCCTTTTCCTCCCCAGCAGCCAGAGTCAGGACAGGTGTCCCAGAGGAGTTCTGTATCCCATAGAGGAAGCCATCAGGGTCTGCTGAGCTAGGGCATAGCCAGCACCCTAAACCTTGTCCTCCAAAGACTCTTCTGTGTCACCACTTGACTCTAACGACACCCACATACCACGACTGACAGTCTGTCCAGGTACAAAGCTTGCATCTCTCCCACAGAACAGTACTTCAGTCCCTGCTGGACTCTCTCTCAAAGCCCTCCTGGGACCCCAGCCCTCTCCAGTGTGGTTCACACTCATCATCACCTACAGGTGTGACTTCTCTCCCCAGCAAGGCTGCCTGGTTGTGGTGCACCAGGCTTATTATTATAAGTCACTGTCTCCAAAATGATTGGCCTGATCCCCAGACAGGATCTTGCAGGGAATTTACAAGCACACAGAGAAGCAAATGTTAGCCCTGCATGGAAGCTCCCAGTGCCCAAGTCTGGCGCTTATGATCCCAGTGCCCGCACTCTCTCCTGCTCTCTTCTGGCAGTGCTCAGAGGTGACCCTCTGGCTCAGTGGGGCAGCCTGAACACAAGTCATCAAAGCAGACCTCTAGATAGCCACCACCTTTGCCCAGAGTAGCTCCAAGCAGAGGTGGATGAGGGTCAGGTCACCATTCACAGTGACCATTTCATGACTTGACAAATTTATCTCCACCCGCCGAGGACAGGGTCCCTGCACAGAGCTGAGCCATGTGGGTCAAGGAACACGTTTGTTTAAGTGCGGCAGCGTCAGGGTCTTCATGACGTGAAGCTCCGCCCACTGCTGCGACTGGCAGCCCGCAGAAAGCGCAGACTTCAGGAATAAATGAGAACATCTGCTCGGAGCAAGGCACTGTCTCCATCTGGAAGAGTAATGACGCGTCCAGAACCACAATCCATCTCCCTTTCTATTAATATTCTAATGAAACGCAATTAAAAGCTAAAAATAAGAAAATGTCTACCATGAAAATGTAAAAACATTTTCCAAAGACAGCTGTCCCTGCACCATGCAGGGCAGCCATGGCTGGGAATGAAGCTCGCCAGTTAGGGCAGCAGAAACTCAAGATGGGGCAGCAAAGATGCTGGAGCAGCGCTCAGGGCCTGTCCCCGGGTGCCCTTGCCAGAGTGGATGAGCAAGATTTGGGCCTCCGTGGCCTCCTGAGAGACAGGGCAAGAGGCATGGTCAGCCCCACTCCAGAACCAGGAGCCCACAGACGTCACCACCTACCCTTGGGTGCTGCCCGTGCTGCCCCAGTGGCTCCCCACTGTCCCTCTAAGTGGCACCCTTGAACCACAGTGCTAAGTGGTGCAAATGCAACAGGGCAAGAAGCTACTTGCACTCATGAGAATTTCTATGCCCACCAACCACGGTCTACAGTTCCCTCCCTTCCCCGGGACCCTAGGGCACTGTAAGCTGGAACTGTGTGTCCCCAAGTGTGTTTCCATGCTACACCATGACAGCCACTAGGGCAAGTTGGAGTTACTTAGCCTGGGTCCTGGGGCTCCCGTTCAGTGCCCAGTGCTCCCCATGCTTACAAGTCCCCAAAGCAGGTGAGGGAATGATGGTCCACACCTGTCCCATCTGCTATGAGGACACTGCTAAAAGATCTGTAGCCCGAGGCTCAGCCACCACCCTCCCACACTTCCTGCTGCACGTGGAAACCTGAGCTCCCTCACACACTTGCCCTTCGCAGCCCACCGTCAGACTTGGAACTGGGTGGGGCACTGCCACACTGCAAACTCCTTGACATCTGTTCCTCTCCCTGGTCACAACCCAGGGCAGGAGGATCTTTCGGTGTCTGGCTACAGGGGTTCCATCTTCTGCCTCCCAGACACTGTTGAAAGAATAATCACTGGCCCCTCTGCACCGCTGGGTGCTCTGGAGACAACGGAAACCACCATGGTGTGCTCCCAGGCATCCACAGGGTCCTGGGGCTCTGCAGGGTCCAGACACTGCACACCAAGGTGACAGACTCAGAGTGCAGACATGGCAGAGTCACTGCTGCAGCTCAGCTGTGCTGGAGTGAAGGCCACTTAGCTTTGCTTCCTGCCTGAGTGGGACCCACATGAAGGGTCTGAAATGCTGTCTGTTCTATTTTGATTGAGCTTCTGTCTTTTGCATTTCCATTTGAGAACAGGCTGGCAGTTACTGCTTTCCCATTTATGGATAAAGGGTGTGCATGGCTGGGGAATGTGGGGTGAGTCCAGCCCCTCCACCCTGAGATACCCTGCAGGGTGTGTATCACCACCCCTCATCCTGATCAGCCCCAGAGAGGAAGAGCTCCCTCAGCCCCACTGCAAGGAGACTTTGCTCTCTGATCCCAGCCAGCGAGACTCAGCAGCAGCGAGAATGAGCATGAGACTTCTAGGGCTCACGAGGGCTCCCCAGGACACAGATTCCCAGGCCTGCCACCCTCAGAGTCAACTTCCCTCCACCCAGGCAGAGGCCCGGGCACCTGCATTTTCAATGCTCCCTAAAGACACTAGGGCACTAGAACCGGGGACCCATGCCCTGCTGGAACTGCTCTCCTGCTGAGGACTTGTCCTTGACTAAAACCTGTCCTTGACTCTGGACTCTTTTCCTGAGGTCTGGAGCACGTTCCTAAAAACAGAGACCTTCATCTCATGCTCCAGACCACGAAGCCATGAGAAAGAAATGTGTGTTGCCGAGCTGCCTGGTGGTGCCGGCTGTTACGGCAGCTGAGCTGACTGAGACCCTCCCTGATCCTTCAGGAGGGTCCAGCCTCAGAGTGCAGGCCCCGGCACTCCAGCGTCCTTGCTGGGTGCGCTGTGCTGCTCTTGTGAGGAGAGTGAGCTGTCACCCAGAGCTCAGGTGCCCACGAACACTGTCCTTTGCTTCCTGGGACCGTGAGTCCCTCATTCATGCACTCATTTTATTTGCTCAGGTCGACAATCGAGAGGACACTGATTGGGTGCTGGCATAGAGCAGTAACCATGTCAGACCCTGTTCCTGTCCTCCCAGGACCTGGAGTCTAACGGTTGATGTGATTACAAAGAAAGGCAGGAGACAGAAAGCCCAGTATGCAGAGCGGGTGGTCTTTGGAAAGAAGTCTCTCTATCTTCTTTATCTAAAGCCAGCTGGGAGGTGGACTTCCACGTAAGTGCCCAGGAGCATCGGTCGGCTGTGCCTCTGAGCTCATGGGCTCCTGGGACATTCCCCTTCCTATCTAACCACTCCTGTCAGAAAGCTGGGTTGGGGGGAGGGCGGCATATGGCTGCAGCTACCAAGAATCCACGAACTCAGAGCAGCCCCAAAGAGGAGGCACAGGAAAGAGGGCCCCAGTCCAAGTTCCACCCTGTGTACTGGGCTCAGGAGCCAGCTGTGGGGGCCCAGGGAACCCCAAGTGTCTCTGATGACTGGACATGGTCACCTCTTAGCTCTTACTCCTCCTCTTTCCCTGGCTTCTCTTTACTTCTTTGTGGGGATTTTTATGACTTTTTTTTTTTTTTTTTAGTACAAGATCTACTGGGTCTCACTATGTAAATCAGACTCACAGCAATCCTCTTGTTTTCAGCCTCCCAAGCACTGGGATTACAGGCACGTACCACCAGGCCCAGTCTCAATCTCCATCTCTGTGCACCCCGGGCATGGGGCCGGCACAGCACACAGGGATCAAACCCCTGGCCACTGCACTCTGCCTAAGCAGGTGCTTTAGTCCACTGAGCTATCTTACTGGCCTTTTTTTTCCATTTGTTTTTGAGACCTTGCCTGGCTCTGTAGTTCAGACTGGCCTTGAACACACAGCAATCCTCCTGCCTCAGCCTCTCACGTGCTGGGATTACAGGCCTGCGCCACGTCACCTGCCCCCTCTTTACTACTTGGCTGCGGTACTATCTAACAAGCACAGGAGAGGAACAGACATTCAGCTGCCTTTGTGCTCCACCAGGCGGCAGGTCTCAGCTCAGATCCAGCCACAGCTTGCCCAGGGCAGTGTCCCTGCCTCTGCCTCTTCCCAGAGAAAAGACAGGGGCTTGGGAGGAGAGCAGCCAGGTACTGAGAGGCATGAAGTCCATGTAGGGTCCCAGCAGGCCTGCAGCAGACACTCACACCCTTGAAGTCCTTGGGCTCCTGACCCACGTGGCTTCTCTCTTTTCTGTTCCTTTCTGCTCCCTGTAACAGTGCCATCTGCTCTCCTTTCTGCCTTTTCTAAGGTTTTGTATGCCCCATTTCTCCTCAGTTTAGAAGTTGATTTTGTTTCTCTGCTTGCTTTTAGCATCAGAAAAAGACAGGAGAGAAATTGGAATTTACTCACGCATCACTCAAGGGAGAAAGGAAGAGGCGAAAGCTCAGGGAGTTTTAGAGACAGCAGGAAGACATTTAAACACTTATGCAGGCAGATCCAGCCCAAGGCTCCGTTCTCTCTGCTCCATGCGTGTTGGAAACTTGCATGCTGATGGTGCTTGAACAACCAGGGAAAAGCAAGTCCCCCCAAAGCTGCAAAGGGAGTCTGCAAAATCCCCAAAAGGCAGGGGTACAGAAGACTTCCAGGAGGAAAGGGGCAGCCAGCTATCTCTGTAATCCCAGCACTCTGGTGGCTGAGGCAGGAAGGTGAATGGAAGTTTAAGGACAGCCTGAACTACACAGTGAGACCCTGTTTCAAAAACAAAACAAAATAAGCCAAGCGTGGTGGCGCATGCCTGTAATCCCAGCACTTGGGAGGCTGAGGCAGGAGGATTGTTGTGAGTTCGAGACCAGCCTGAGCTACAAAGTGAGCTAAGGCCAGCCTGACTGCATAGTGAGACCCTGTCTCAAAAAGACAAAAAAAAAAAAAAAAAAAAACTAAGAGAGTATGGAAAAAACAGTCAGACATGGTTTATATCATTGGAATGCAAAAACAAGCTAGAAATTTTACTTTTTTTTTTTCAGGATTGGGGATTGAACTCAGAACCCTGGACTTGCCAGGCAAATGCTTATTCTACTAAGCTATTTCTCTGGCCCCTTAGAAATGTTAAAATAAGGGATTTGTAAGACTGGGGAGACAGCTCAGCTGCCTAAGCGCCTACCTACAAGTGTAACATCCTGAGTTTGATCCCCATTACCAATAAAATAAAATAAGGGGTTTTGGCATAAAACTACACTTTGACAGACCAGAAATGGGCTCAATATATTCAAATGTGCATCAGCAAAAACCCACAGGGCACGCGCCCAGTAGAGATGGTCAGTATCTGTGAAACCACAGAGGCTGGGACAGCTGAGAGCCCGGGGACATGCTGTTGCCTTCCTGATCCCCCTTAGGGTCAACTGAGAGACCTGCTAAGTCCCAGAGCCACTCAGAATCACATGCAGAAGTTCCAAAGGAATCAAACCTGTGGTCCTCACATTTTCAAGTTAAACAGCTTGTGAATATTTGGAAGATTTTAAATATTCATTATTTGGATCATGCAACAAAAGGCCTACCTGGTTTTATCAGTTATTAAAGCTGAGTAATTGATTTAGAGGTGGGATGTTACACAGACATTTTGCTAAATTTATTTTCAGTATTGGCACATTTAAGAGAACTTGAGAATCTCTATTCAGAAGGTTAATTTCTTGATAATTGGGTAAGTGGGAAACTTTGGCTTATTAATCAAATCACGGAAGTATTCTTGAAGAAAACCAACCATGCCAAATTCATGTAAACAGCTTAAAATATCCAAACATATTTAACATTTACTTATGCTAACCAAGGGCTTATTAAAAGGAAGTGTACAATTTAGCAATCTTATAGGCTCAACTGAAATATAAAAGGTTATTCAAATGTGTGGCTTTGATGAGACAGAGGTGGTTTTTTTAAAACCAAAGTAAGTTTCTGAATTACATCTTCTGTGCAAAATCAACCAGGAGCACACCAAATCCATCACATTTAACTCAAGGGGTATCTTAGTCACCTTCCCATTGCTGGGATAAAACACCTGACACAACTTAAAGATGCACATTTTTGGTCCATGGTCAGCTGGTTCCATGGTGGACAGCTTGCAGAAGGCTCTGGCAGAGGGACAAGAAGCAGAGAGCAGGGAGGCCTGAGAGGGAGATGGGCCCTTCCAGACCTCGTCCCAGTGACTGCCTCCTCTGCCTACAGCCCACCTCCTGACAGGAAAGCAGCTACATTGACCCCATGGTCCAATCCTCTTCCAAAAGCCCGGCCTTTGGGTGCACAAGCCCTGTGAGGTCAGTTCTCCATCTAAACCACACCAAGGGGAGAAGGCAGGGAGCAGCAGCTGTGATGTGGTGACCCAGAAAGCCCTGCACCCAGCTTTGAGTCTCTCCAGTCCCACCATCTTTCACCTTTCCTGGGTGTGAGGCCTGTGTGGGGCTGCCAGCTCTGTATCCTTCATGCACCACCTGGTAGTGCCTCGACTCCTTGGCTGTGACGCCCACCTCTGCCTCCTCCAGGACCCTTGCCCCATTGTGCCAAGCCTTGAGACTGTCCTGCTCCAGGACTGAGAGGCTCAGTGTAAGTAGCCCGCCACCAGGTGGCCAGCTTGAAACCTCTCCCTGTGATAGGGGATGTCACAGATTCGGCACCTGTCCCAGGCCAGGCATTTGGTGGCAACAGTGGTCCTACCATCTTTGGGAAGCCCAAGCTTACCTGCCAGCCCCCCGCGGAAATGTGATGGACCAGCTTTCTGAGCTCCTCACGCTATGAGTAGAAAAGAAGGCTTTTTTTGGGGGGGGGGCAGGAATGGGAGTTTAATCTCAGCTACTCTGGAGTCTGAGGCAGGAGGATTGAAAGTTTCAATCCAGTCTGGACAATTTAGCAAGACTAATTCAAAATATAAAGTAAGAAAAGAAGTCATTTTCCAGGTAAGAGGTACACATCAGGCAGGGACCAAGCTGATTCCCTCTAGAAAAAGATCTGGACCTACAGCCTGACTCCAGCACCTTGCATGCACGTATGGAAACCTGCCACAAGGCCCTGGGATCCATCTGGTTCCCCCATGCATCTGGGTACAAATCCCCACCCCACCCCAGCATTGTCCAAGTCCTTGCTGTTGCCCTCACCATTTTCTGTTTCTCAGGGGTGCACGGCTGGCTCCTGTTAGGAGCTGAGCTTCGGTGTCCCTTCCTAGGTCACTGCTGCAGCCCAGACCCCAGTGGGATGGCATCTGGGGGTGGGGCTCTTAGGGGGTAACGTATCCAAGTGGAGTCATGAGGTGACCCACACTGGATCCATGCCCCAGGAGGGCAGGAAGATGGATTTTGCCATTTGTCCTCCATCCCTGTCTCCACCAGCACTCACCAAGGAAAGACTACATGAGCACACAGAAAGAGGTGGCCATACGCCGCAGGAAGAGAGGCCTCCCTGGGACCCAAGTTGGTCAGCACCATGCTCTTGGGCTTTCTGGATCTTGAGCTGAGAAATAAATGCCTGCTGCCGAAACCTCTGTGTAGGTGTTTTCTTAGGGGCCAAGGACTGTGACTGTGTTCTTATCCCTCCCACCCAACCGGTGACCTCTGGATACCGAGCTCACTGTCCCGTCCTGGCCATGGGCCTGTTGGGCTGAGAGACGGACCCGAGCCAAGGTGCTCTCATCCTCAGAAGACTGTGCTATTAGTGGCCTCTGGGATTGTGTAAATTTAAGATGCATGCCCACTAATTCCCCATGGGTGGGGCCATGGCTCTGTCCCAGGGCACATAGCCACCCTTTAGCCAGTAAGGTCCCAGTATTTGTTGTGCTCACTGCAAGCTCCTTTGTTAGAGACTCGGAGGGACTCCTAGGTCTTGAGAGGGATTGTGAACCCAGCTGTGGCAGCTCAAGATGTGTTTCTGCCAGCCAAATCAGAATTTGAGTTGTCCATAGACAAGGTGTATGTGTGTGTGTGTGTGTGTGTGTACACGCGTGTCTCCTTGCATACATATCCCTGGGTAGGTCACCCATCATTTCACTGGTAGTGACCTCAGGGTTAATGAGCCATTGCCACAGTTCCCTACCAACCCAGACACCAGTGACCAGTTCTTCCTGGGGTGGCATGAAGGTCACGCTCACGTATCTCTGATGGTGAAGCTCTCGGCCTCTGCTACTTGGAATTCATTTTAGAAATGCAGAGTTACAGAGCCAGGCATAGCAGCACATGCCTGTAATCCTAGAGCTCTGGGAGGCTGAGGAAGGAGGTTACAGGTTTGAGCCCAGTCTGAGCAACTTGGTAAGACTCTCAAAAAGTTTTGAAATGTTTACAGGGTTTGGGTGAAAGTAGCTCAATGAAAAGGCCCTGGGTTCAATCCCCAGGAAAGAAAGAAAGAGGAAGACAGACAGAGAAAGAAAGAGAGAGACAGAGTCATAGTCCTGACCAGCAATGAGAGCAGTTGCTCAAGCATCTGCTAGGGGCTGCCCTCAGCCTAAGCCAGGTGGTTCCTTGCTCTGGCTGTGCATTAGAGTGACTCAGAAAAGGTGAAAAAACCTTACTGCAAGAGCCCAGCCCTAGATATCATACTGGGACCTTGGGAGGGGCCTCGGGTGGCCGCCGTGGAGCCAGCACTTCAGCCCACACATCCTGAGTGCCCGTTGCTGCCCTGTGGTCATGGACTTTGCTGTGACAGAGCCAGACGTCTGCATGGTCCATGTCCCTCCAATGCCTCTGCATCCTCCCTGCACAAGGTCTTGGCTGCTCTTTCCAGCAGCTGGGCTGGCTCCAGCTCTGCAGGGAAGGGGCTGCAGGACAGGGCCCTATGTCAGCTCCTCAGAGTGCCAGATCCCCTGGTGGCACCAGGACTTGCTAGGAGCAGAGGCCTTTTCCCCAGGCCACTGTTTAGAGACAGAATCTGGGACTGAGCCCAGGGCCTTTGCACTGAGCTACATCCTCAGCCTTTTTCTATTTTTATTTTGAGACAGGCTGGGCTAAGTTGCTCAGACTGAGCTCAAACTTATGTTTTTACAGCCTCAGCCTCCAAGAGCTGTGGTTACAGCCATTGCCACCACAGCCCACCCCACATGGAGACTGAGTCTTAATGGGCTATGAGGGATGAAGGACAAGGGGACAGGGAAGGAGCTGGGAGATGGCAGTGCCACGAGAGCAAGCACCCTGACCATCACTGACCGCTCTTCCGTGTCCCAGATGGGAACAAGGCTGCTCTGAAAACCAGGGAGGCTCGAGGACTGGCTGCTTGGCACCACTCGACTGGGCGCCACAGAGCCCTTCCCAGCTATGACAACCCCAGAGGCCCCAGATGTTGCCATCTGGTGGCATCACTGGACTAAGAAGCCACTGAGGCACAGTAGTCTAGCTGCAGCTGCGCCCCTCGCATCTGCCCAGCCCTGCTCTGGGTGACTTCCCTGCCACTACCCGCTCTCCAACCCACACTCTTCCCTTTCCACTCCCCCTCAAAGCCCAGTCATTTTAATTCTTTCTTTCCTGAGTATGTAAAAGCCTCAATCGCCATTGCCATGGCAACACTGGTGTCTTCCTGGCCCTCGCCCTCCCCTTGCTTCCTTCCATGCTGACACTGAGTCACTGAGATGCCACTTGGCCCGTGTGTACCATATTCTGGGCCCCCTCCCTGGCTCCCAGGCTCCTCTAATAGATGACTGACCTGGTTCCCAATCCCAGGTCCCCCTGGGAGTCTTCCTTCTGGGCCAGGTGCCTCTTCTGCCAGGGCCCTAAAAGGAAATCAATTGGCTGCAATTCTCTACCAGCCCTCTAGGTGGCTCCCTCTTTGGGCTCCTGTCAGCCTCTCTAACGGGCTCCAGCAGGGCAAGAACAGTACCTGTCACAGAATGAGAACTCAGCGTGGGGTCCACCTGCCCACAGGATCTGGGTGAGTAACGGTGCTGCCATTTACCTGCACCAGGCCAAACATTCGTACCCACATGCCTCCACCCACCCTCCAGGCAGCCCAGAGTGCTCGCGTCCATCCACCTTTGCGTCCATCACTAGCTTGCATAAGACACCCTCCACACATCGTGGGGAGACGCCTTCGCCCCTTCCCTTCACCTGATCACCCCCAGGCCTGTGGCTCAATAGCAGCCTCATGGCCAGCTGCCAGTCCCTCGCCCTGGGCAAGGGGAAATGTGCGGCTATGGAGATGAACCACAGCAGTTTTTGTTTTCTTTCTTTCTTTTCTTTCTTTCTTTCTTTCTTTCTTTCTTTCTTTCTTTCTTTCTTTCTTTCTTTCTTTCTTTCTTTCTTTCTTTCTTTCTTCCTTCCTTCCTTCCTTCCTTCCTTCCTTCCTTCCTTTCTTTCTTTCTTTCTTTCTTCTTTCTTCTTTTTTTCTTTCTGAGACAGGGTCTCACTATGTAGTTCAGGCTGGCCTTGAACTCATTGTGTTTGCTAGGCTGATCTGAAACTCACACTCACAGTGGTCCTCCTGCCTCAGCCTCCTGAGTGGTGGGATCACAGGCATGTGCCATTGTTCTAGGCTCTGCAGCAGTGTATCTGATTTGTCCCTTAGTTAAATCAAAGAGTATCAGGGTGGGTAGATAGCTCAGTGAACTAAAATGCCTGCTTAGGCAGAGCACAGGGGCTGGGGTTCAATCCCCAGCGTGCTGGCCCTGCCCCTAGGGCACACTCTAATGGTGATTGCACTTAGGAGGCTGAAAACTGGAGAATCACTGAGTCCAATCTTCATAATGAGACTCTGTACTAAATATATTTGTTAAGAAACAGTAGATTATGTAGAACCTGGGAGTCTACCCCCTGATTTTTGCTTTGTTGATTTAACAGCAGCCTTTTCCTTCCTCTGCAAGATGGTAAGCAGATTTAACAATGATTCAATAAAGCTCTGTCTGCAGAACTTGAAGTCAGTCTGCGGAGTGGCTTAAAAAGTCGACTCCTAGACGCCGCTCCCGTCCCATGAATCCTCAATTGCACCAAAGCAAGCACTCATTTCCATGTTCTGTGACACTAATGCCATAATCAGCTTCCTGCTGTCATGGATCCACTACCCCCATAAAGCCTGTACCTTGTTTTTCCAAAGAACTCTTGAAGGACTTTCAGAGTGACTTCCTTTTCCGCTTCGATCCTATATCTAGCACCATGGTCTTAGTCCCCATGTACAGTACACGATGATCACAGCCCTCGCAGGCGCTGGTGCACTGACATAACGCCGCTCCACCCCCACCTTCCCTTTTCAAAGCTGGGATGCAGAGTGAGCCAGCACAAGCAGGGTGGATTCCAGCTCTGGCTGGCAGCAGAGGTTGACGTCATTCTTCATCATGCACATAATTCCACCAACCCATGTCCCCAATTACAGCATCACTTAAAAGAATCATATCTCATGCTGTAATCAAAGCAGAAGAGAGGATCAAATGTTCTTACACAAAGAAATGAAAAATGTCTGCCATGGCAGTCAAGTCACGTACTGAGCCCGTCAGCACACTGCACGTGTGCAATTATTATGTCAATAGGAGAAATCAATGTGAGTTGCAAAATAACACAGCAGGGCTTCAGCACCATGACAAGATTTCCCTGAGCTGGCCTCACAGGCTGGGTGAGCTTCATAGGCAGGGGCTTGTGAGCAGCCTCTGCTGTTCCTGTGTGTGCTAGATGCACCCCTGGATGGGATTCTGCAGCTCAGATGCTTGCATTACGCACACACACACACACACACACAGGCACGCACGCTCGCGCATGCGTGCATATA
The DNA here is from genome assembly GCA_004027165.1 of Ctenomys sociabilis. Lineage (NCBI taxonomy): Eukaryota > Metazoa > Chordata > Mammalia > Rodentia > Ctenomyidae > Ctenomys > Ctenomys sociabilis. Next base: position 46,913 of record PVKA01001355.1, on the reverse strand, counting down.
CATGTAGGCATGCACATGCATGCACACATACACACGCATGCACACACAGGTGCACAGAGACAGAAAGCTTCCTCTGGCCACCCATGCATTCTCCCATGATTGTCCAAGGCTGTCTCTGTTCTGCCTCCCAGGTCTGATGCACAGCACTGTCTCCTGGCTGGGGAAGGGAATGGGACCCAGAGGTTAACAGACCTTGTGCACTGTGAGGTTCCTGACAGCCAGGGCTGGCTGCCCGGGGATGTCACGGACATCCAGTGCTGAGCACTGGGCTCTGACCACAGCTTAGGACAACCAAGGGCAGCCTGACCCAAACTCACAGGGATGGCCCAGTCCTCAGGGACAGAGAGCACAGCCTGCCCTATTTGACAGTGCCATCAATTTCACCAGCTTTTGGTCCAGGGCTCTGGCCTAGCCACACCAGTCAGGCTTGAGGACTTTCCAGAGTCAGGTCACTAAAGCCCCACAATAGCTTGGAGTATTCCTCCAGAGGGTCACCTCCTCTTCACCTGTCTGGGAGGAGGTTCCAGAAGAGATGAGCAGGGGAAGAATCTACAGTGTCTTCTTATACCACAAAATAAGTGCAAGATGCAAGAAAGAAGGAAAAGAGCAGAAAAGAACCCACATTGGTGGGCTGGCCCAGGAAGCTCTGGAGCTGCAGATAAAGGCCAGTGGTCTCCAGTAGAAGACACTGAGAAATAAAATAAGTACAGTAGCCCTGCATCAAGCCCAATGCATGAAACCATCCAGCACAAGTCATACTTCTATAAATAAATAGTTGGACAGACAAATAAATAGGTGGTAAGAAACAATTTCCCCATGATGCAGAAAAATCTACAGCTCCTTCAGGCCTTGGGGTGGAGGCAATCCTGCAGAGGAAAAGCTGACAAGGCCACCTAGCCAGGTGGCCAGAGTCAGGGATGAGTCCTGGTGACAGCGTGCAGCTCCAGTACCAAGCAGCCAGCCAGTCCCAAGATTACTGTGGTCTTCCTTCCCTAAACTTCCATCTACCCAGGAGAAAATCATCAGGCAACTCCTGGTTCAAGGGACATAATACAAAACAGTTAACAGCACTCTTGAGACAACCAAGGTCATCAAAGACAAGGAGAGGCTGAGGAAGAGTCACAGAGGGACCTGAGGAGACAGCAGCACCCCAGGGAGGGCAGCAGCTGAGCTCTGGGGCCTTCGGTCTGTTACTCACCAAAACCACAACTTGTGTTTTCTTCTGACGCAGGGAATTTAAAGTTTTTGCTGAAATCCTGCCTCTTCCCTTGGGCCCACAGATAGGGGTAACTAAAGTACATTAAGGCTCAGTGGCACAGCCCCTGCGTGGCAAGCGCAAGGTCCTAAATTTGATTCCCAGTACAAATAAATGAATAAATAAATATAAATATAAGCACATCAAAGCTGGACCTTCATTTTCTATCCTTTCTGCCTTTAGAACTTTACAGTTCAGCACATTGCTCATTTAGGGAACTTGGCCAAATAAGATGTACTAGCCTTAAATTTATCTGTCTTACCTCATCCCTCAAAACTGGGGACTTCAAGATGAGAGTAACTGAAGTGGTCCCTAGAATTTATAGGGACACCAATCACCAGCTTTTATAGTGTCCAGTGCCAGGTCCCCTGCCTGGAGCAATGCGTTTGTCGTAAACCTGTGGTCACCACAGTCCCAGGAAAAGCAGTGCCTCTTTGTACTGAGACTGTGGAAAACAATAGTTTCGTGGGAGTGAGGTATTGGTACACACACTTATAATCCCAGTACTCAGGAGGCCAAGGCAGGAGTTCTGCAGTGCTGGGGTTTCCTTCTATAGGTGCTTTCTGAACAATCAATTGGACAAGTGAAATATGTAGCAAGATTTTTGCATTTTTTAAAACTAGAAAAAGAAATATGCCCTGCAGAGAGAGTGAGGGCCAATTAATGAAAAGTAGGAAAAGAATTACACCCTGCAAAGCACAGGTGAGCCTCTGAAAGAGGTAACAGTGGCTCCGGCTTCCTGGTTGGCGTCTTTGGGATCTCCCTGCCGTTGTGCTGATATCAGGTCTAAGCTTTCCTATCAAAAGCCAGCTTGAGCTCTTCTAGGAAAACTGAAAACAGCATTCTGATTTGGGTGGCCATCTCCTAAATCTCTGTGATTGACAGGTCCATCCACTTGTCCAGCCAATTTCTGATACCCTAATCTCCTGCCTCAGCAGAATCACTGTGAGCTCAAGGCCAGCCTAAAACACCTATGGAGGACCTGTCTCAAAAAAAAAAAAAAAAAAATCAGAAATTATCTCACGGGAGCCAAATTGCCTTTAAGATATAAAGATTGCACTGAAGCTAAGAAGCCAGCCCTGAGACACCAATCAACCAGCCCCTAGCCCCCTCCGCCCCCATAACACAGCTGCCCACTCCTCTGTCCCAGGGCCCTTTGATTGGCCTTTTCAGACTTGGGTCCCCCTCAGTTCTCAAATGGAAGCCTTTCTCTACCCTTTTTCCACCAGGGAATCAGCTTGACCTTTGCCAGATCTGCACTCCCCTTTATTTCTCTTACTTTCCAATTAAAGCTCTTGCCTGTCAAAATCCACACCTTGGTTTCAGTCTCAGTTTCTATCATCAGTGAAGCAGGGACCAGTGCTTGCCAGTGATACCTCGACACCTCACATGTCAAGTGGGATGTTGGGACCGAAAAAGAACAGGGAAAAAACCAAGGAGATCTGAATAAAACATGGGCTGTAGTTAGTAATGATACGTCAGTGCTGGTCCATTAATTGGGACAAATGTGGCCTACTATTCTCAGATGTTATTAAGCAAGAAATGGTGTAGGCTATATGGGAACTCTATGTTCTCCCTTAGTTATTTTCCTGTAAGTCTAAGACAGTTCTAAAATAAAAATTTTATTAAAAAAATATAATTAAGGAGCCTGTGACTCACAGATGTTATTGCCGAGGATGTGGCTCATCCCAGCGGTGCCCAGGCTGGTCCCCAAGGAAACCAGCCAGGGTCCCCAAAGGATCTCCCCGGGTGCCTCCCGTCTGAGCTCTCTCGCCCCACCAGGGTTACAGAGGCCGGCAGTGGGGCAGGACAGAAGAAATAAAGAGAGGTAAAAGGGTGACAAGGGAAATCAGAATTTTGAAATTGTTTTGGGGAAAAACTACAGTGTCAGGACACAAAAGGGACTCAAATCCTTTTCCCTCCCAGGAATCTCACTTAAAAAGACATTGTGTGAGAAGCTGAAAAAGTAAATAAGATCCAAAATGTACAATAAACGTTGGAAAATGGAAAGAAACTGCAAAAGGAAAGAGAAACTTCTGTGAACGAAAAGGAAAAAAATACATACATGATAATGAAAATAGTTATATTACTAATTTCTTTTAGTTTGTTGAAAAGATTGGTTTATACTAATATTGTTTAGATGATTAAATGCTGATATCTTGCATTCTGAGTAACTAATTTAAAGATAATAATATGCAATGTATTGATCATTGTTACCCTCTTATCTTGTTTTGGAAGTTCTTTTCTTTTAGTTTTTGTTTTTTTTTTTTTTTTGTTTCTTTACAATAAAATTTTTTAAAAAAGAAAAAGAGAGCTCCCTGAGGGTCTTAAGGATGCAGTGAGCCCGTAACTTGCTTGGGCTCTGGGCTGTGCTTGTCGCCTGTGAGCAACTCACCCTCCTTCCTGTAGACTCTGCACCTGGGAAGCAGCAACAGGAGCGAGCAGTGGACCACAGCTTCACTCGCAGGGAAACAGTTTGTGTTGTGACCTGGCTGCCACATGGGATAGGTGACAGACAGGAGGACACATCCCTTGAGGTGTCTTCAAGATCGCTCACTCACTTTGAAGACACCCCAAGCCCCGTGAATACACCTAACTCCCAATCATAAGGCAGAGAGAGAGAGAGAACACTTCCTTTGAGTGCATACTTCAGATTTCTGCCTAATAAATCCCTTTATTTCTCTTACTGGCACATGGGCTGGGTTGAGAAACTTTCTAGGACTCTGTCTGGTGACAGCATTGAGGCAGCCCAGGTAGGGAAAGGGGACACAGACAGACAGGATGGGAGTTGAGTCCCTGGGTCCACTTTCATCTAAAGCCAGATCAACCCATGGTATTATTAGTAAAAATAAAACAGGGCTTATGCTGAAGTTCAGGGGGCTGGGTAGAGCTGTGAACCCTTCCCTCATGGCTGGAAATATTCCAAGCCCCCCCCCCAATTTTGCTGGTCCTGTTTTAGTAAGGGGATAAAGTTGAGGATCCATTGTGCAGTACCAAAAAGCCAGATGAAGCATGGACTGGTCGCCTCTCAGAAGAAAAGAGCATCTCAGCTGGGAATGGAGCCGGCCCTGGAGCCCGTGCCCCATGAGTCTCCGACTCTGACCCCAGCACCAGACATCTCAAACTTATTTGCTTCCACTGGCAAGGGGAGTGGTTCACTGGGGAGCCGGCTGTGGAAAGGTCTCTTGTTCTGTGTGTGCAAGTGTGCATGCGTGTGTGCACGCCCGCACAGGCGAACACACACACACAGTCCAGGGCATGCTTCGGTGGCCTGGGCGGGAATGACACAAAGACAGGAGGGGACGCACCATGCCCAGGAGATCATCTCTGGCTTGGAACTGTCTGAGAGAGGAGGGCGAGTCTCCCCCCATGGAGACAGACATTTCTTCAGAGTTTCTCTTGCTTGGGAGAGACCTCTTCAGCAATCCCAAAACTGACACTCCCAGGAGGAAGCACTATGGTGCCATGGCAACGGGGACTCTGGGTGGCTGGCTGACCATGTGAAAGGCCCCTGGAGGAGGCAGGGGGAGGCCCAGAAGGGGAGAGGAACATCACTCTTCCCTCACAAGTCACTGTACTGAGAACCCCAGGTCTACCCGCACTGGCAAAGGCCCTGTGCCCCACTTTAACAGACAGGAGAACTGAGGCCCAGGAAAGGTAAGCAAGCCATCCAGGGTCACGCACCACCGAGTACTGGACCTGGAGCCACACGACCTGGCCACATGCACAGCTCTCCCTGCCTCTGAATCAGCTCAGGTCAGCCCTGGCTGTTCTGGCCTTCTCTGGAGGCATTCATCACACTTAGACACAGAGCCCTAACGCTAGAAACTCCCGCCCCCCCACCCCAACCACTCAGTGCCACCTCCTGGCCTGCCACCATATCTAAAGTAGCAGCTAAGGAACTCTCCATCTTCTTTCTCTGATTTATTTTTTCTTCTGCAACTCTTATCTCTAACCTGGCATTCTCCTATGCATCTATTTTATATTATTACCTATCTCCCTACCAGAATATAAACCCCAGGTGGGTGTCCGTGGTCTTTCTCCTCACCAGAACAGAAGTCCAGGATTGAGTAGTACTTTGTCAGCACAGTTTAGTAAGAGAGCTCCTAGCTCTTTTCTGCTAGAGATCACCCTGGCTACACTGAGCATGCATGGGGCAGGGCGGACTGGGGAGGCTGGACCTCTTCTGACTGGGGGGATTTATGTCAAGACAGTATTGCCTGAGGCTGTAGGTCATTGTGAACTTGCTATTTATTGTTTTCCTATCTGTACACACCTATGATAAGAGGTGAGCACCAACAATAATAAAACAGGAAAATCATAACCACGTAGTGTGATAACAGTTATTTAAAACACAAGTTATGTCTGAAAGTTTCCATGGGTAATTTTTGAACTGTGGTTGGCAGTGGGAAACTAAAACCCCCAAAAGCAAAAAGCAGCCTGTTGTGGTTTGTGTCTAGTTGTCCTCCCCCACCCCCCAAGCCTCATGCAGTCATAGGGCGGGGACTTCCAGGGTTTGAGATTAACTCATGATCCCCTGGGATTATGGGTGATCCAAGGCTGGGATTGTATACTTCCCCCAGCCTGGGGCACAGAGCCTGAACACAGTTTAAGAGACAGCTTTCCTCTCTGTTGCCATTGCTGCTGCTGCTCCTCCTTTGGCTCCTCTTGCTCTTTGCCACCACCATGAACTCATGCTCTGTGCCCTGTGCCCCTCTGCCTTGGAGCCAACGGAGTATGGACTGAAACCTCCAGTAACTGAGAGCTGAATAAACCTTTCCTTCCTTCATTTTGGGTGTTGGGTATTTGTCCCAGCAATGAGCGAAGAGTAACTGAGACACAACCCTTCTGTAACCTGGAGCACCAAGGGCTGGGCCTAAGGTCAGGCCTACCTTGGTCTCTGCCCTGCCCAGGACCTGCCTTATGCCGCAGTTATTTAAATGAGGAAACATTATCACAGCACAGCTGCTGAGAGGGAAAGAAAAGGATGCTGGTTTCCTGTTGTTGTAATCCCGTGTGTGTGTGTGTGTGTGTGTGTGTGTGTCTGTCTGTCTGTCTGTTTTTTAATTTTTGAGACAGGGTCTTGTTGGTTGCTAAGGTACCCAGGCTGCCCTTGAATTTGCCATCCTCCTGCCTCAGCCTCCCAGAGTGCTGGGATCACAGGCATGCATGACTGTACCCAGCATAATCCTACTTTTATATCATTCTGTAGTTCATTAGCTACCATCTTGCGCACAGGGTTGGTTTTGTGGGAAGCAGTAGAGGAAATGTGGGGGTAGGAGCCTTGCTTCTCTCTGAGGGGTCAGAGGTCAGCTGCACAATCCCTGGGGCTTTGGATACTAGGAGTGTCAGGACCCTATTGGGATGCTCTGCTCCTAGGGACCAGCAGGGCTTGGAAAATTAATCGCACAAGAGCTCTGGCCAGACTCTCTTTCAGTAAAGTGTAGAGCAGCCCTGGCCCCTAATACTGGATTAGCACACCATGTATTTTGTGGTGTGTGGTTTTGGGGTGTGTGTGTGTGTGTGTGTATGAGAGAGAGAGAGAGAGAGAGAGAGAGAGAGAGAGAGAGAGAGAGAGAGAGAGACTATCCCATCCCATGTAATTTTAAAGCATCCCAAGGCATCAAAAAAGTCACCCAAAATAAACAGGGCAGGCCTTCTCTCTAAGAAGCTTGCAATTAAGTCGGAGAAGCAGGACCTTCAGCTCTGTGCTGCAGGAGACCAGGCAGGCGCGGGTCTGCATTAGAATTAGGGTTCCGCCCTATTTCCGGGGATGAGCTCATCCACTGCAGCTTGCCCCTCTCGGTGGCCAACTGCACAGAGGCCCAAAGGGTTCCTCAGCAGACATGGGCCAGCTCAGCCTGACTCAGATTCTGCTGCTCACAGGGGCACCTTGACACCCATTTCCTAGGGCAAGACATGGACGTCCCACAGGGTCCCCACTGGGCAGTTGGTGTAAGGGCAGGGGTGGGGGCACCGAGTCATTTCCCACCAGAGAATTTCCTGCCATGGGAGAAAACAAGCTGCTTCCAGCCAGAGGGCTCTGGTAAGGGGCTTCCTGGGCCAGGACCTGCAAGGACAGTGGTAGCAGATCTCACGAACTGCCCTGTGAAGAGACAGTGAGGGTCCAGGTCTCAGGGGCATCTGGCACACAGGGCAGACCAGCCCAGGAACAAGACCATCCCTTCAGCCAGCCACTGTCCTGCCTAGTGACTATGTGGCAGCCCAGGAGTCCAGCGGCCAGTGCCTCAGGCTGGCTCCCATGGGCACACGAAGCCAGTTCACGACAGGGTGTGCGATGCAGGGCAGCTCCCAGGGTAGGCATGAGATGCCCTCTCCAGGGTGCAAGCTGTTTCCAGCACTGGCCCTCACACTGCTGATGCCAGGGTTCACTGCTATGCCAACCCCCGCTGGGCACGGAAGTGCTGGCTCCTGAGTCCCAGAAGTCACTCCTTTACACACACAGGGTGACTGTCCCCATGATACAGGAGCCCTGTGGCCTGAAGTCCTCACTCTGGATCAAGACTTGACCTGGGGAGATGGTGAACGGTTTCTCCCTGGGGACAGTGACAAGTAGCTGCTTTTTGCTGTCCCTAGGCTGGCCCATTGTATCCCATGTCCCCATTCATCAGAATGCTCAGATCTGTCTGTTATCAACTCTGAGGAAGAATGGAGAATCTAACAGGCAGGGGAGCATAAGTGTCCAAGGCCCACATGGCAAAAATAGCCAAGGCCTTGGGGACCAGAAGGAGAAGCTCCTTGATCCTCTTCAAGAATACAGGGACTTGGAGACACTTTAGTGGATCTTCAGGAAGAGGACCAAGAGGAAGAGAAACAGGAGGGCTTTCTGTGTGCCACCAGAAAAAGTCAGGTGTGGTGGTGAGGTATCTGGGGTCCTGGAGGTGGGGGACAGAGGTGAGAGCCAGACTATAGACTGGGCCATGTGTGCCCGCAAAGGGGAAGGCAGGTGTGGGAGGCCAGGTGCGCTGCCCCAGCAGGGGATAGGAGCCCAGGCGGGCAACTCCAGGTCGGGGGAGGAAAGGAGACATTGGCGTGCTGAGAAGTCCTCAGGGGCCACACAGAAGCAGGATGGGGCAGATCACAGCCCACAGAACCCTGAGGGAGTCTGGCAGAGGGCCAGCTGCTCCCCCAGCCCAAGGCTGCTGGGCCCCTTGGATTGACTCAGCCCCTCAATCCCACAGCCCCTCTGAGATGATGCTGCAGCACTGCTTAGCTCAGACTGCTGTATACCACAGAACACGTACCCGTTCTTTGATTTGATGGCAAAATTATCACCCATCTCTAGACATATTTTCTGAAAATTTGAAACAAACACAGAATCTCAGCCCAGTAACCCCTACTGCCTGTTCCCAATGCGGGTCACTGCCCACCTGGGGGTCTCATATCTCTTGACCTTCGCATTTGACTCTGGGGTACAGCCAGCCCTATCCACAGCAGATAGGTCGCCAGCACCTGGCATGGGCCAAGGACCCAATGACCAGGCGAAGCAAGATGGGGAAGCTGCTCCCCCAGCTCCACACCCTTGGCATGCCTGTCATCCTCTGTGCCCCTTCCGCAAAAGTGCCAGGCCCAATCTTTGAAAATTTAGGCCATGTTTTTTTATTTTTGTTCTTGTTTAAATTTCTATTATAAACAATATCTCCTTTCTAAGCTGACAAGAAATCCAGAACTCCTATAGGAGAAGTGGAACAGTTTTGGTCACTTAAGCATACCAAACCCCACTTGTAAAAGTGTCATAAATAAGGTGAAAAGACAAGCCTCAAACTTGGAAAGAATATTTATAAAACAGATTATCATCAAAGTGCTATTGTCCTTTTTCTACAAAGAGTTAGAAAATGTCAAAAATAAAAATATTTGGGAACAGAATGAAGGGCAAAAGCAGATGAATTCACTAGAGAAACTCAAATGGTCAAGAAGCAGGAGATATTTTGCATCCTACATGTTGATGCAGAAATTAAAATCCAAACAAGATCTTCAGAACTGGGCATGGTGGTGCATGCCTGTAACCCCAGCTCTCAGGAGGCTAAGATAGGAGGATCACTGTAAGTTCAAGACCAGTCTGGGGGCTACAAAGGTGAGCACAAGGCTGGCTCAAAAAAAATAAGAAAAACAAACAAACAAACAAACAAAAACAAGCTTTCTTTCCTCAAGAGGTTGGGAAAATAAGTGCATTTTTTTTTTCAGGGACACAGGGGGAAAATCAGCTGTGCTTTATAATTATGGGAATAGTAAGTTGGTCAGCCTGTTTTGGAGTGCAATTCAGCAACTCAAAAGTCTAAATGCCTTTTCGCCTGTCACTCAAAAGGGTAAGAAGTGCACTTGACCTATTAATCTTATTTCCAAGATCAATTCTAAAGAATGACACAGGATGAATATATGGCTATTTGTTCACAATGTTTGTAACAGTGACATACTGGGACTCCAAGTACCCAGGACCAGGGGCACAGTATCAGAGACCCACAGGGGTGGGGCCACCTCCGACCTGGATGGGACTTTGCCTTTTCTGCTACATTGTTTGAAATATTTACAACTAGTAATAACTTCCTAATTACTGAAGTCATAAAAAGAAATAGGCCGAGCGCATATAAATCAAACATGGCTAAAAGGGGGCCAGGAAAGAGATCCTTGTGCACATGCCCCCTTTGTGCACAAGGCAAAGTGTGAGAGCACACCCTTGCTCTTAACTCCAAGGGCACTTTGCACTCCCATTCAGATTCACTGCCTGTGTACAAAGGCAGCTGATTTCTCCAAGAGTTAAACAATTTTGCCTTTTGGTAAAGAAGGCTTCTGTCCCAGCCTGTGTGCACATCCAAGCCCCCAAGCCCTGTGTCTCCAGCACCAGCAGCTCAGGGCCCTTTGCAGGGGATGCACAGAGTTGCATCTACAGCAAGCAAGTACACAACGTGCTGCGCTCACCTGACAAGCTGATGCTGTCTCCTCCCAGCTCCTGGCCCTGGAGGGGTGGTAGAGGCAGAAGTGGCATTCTAGTGCCCTAGTTCTTCTTGGTCTAGTTCTGGTGACAGCAGAGTGAACACTGCACACAGGAAGCAGTGTGAGTGTGTGCCCTGAGGCCAGGACACCGCTGGGGGTGTGCCAGATGTATGAGGGCCTGGGTTCCATCCTTAGCCCCACCAAAAAAAGAAAACAAACAAAAAGTTAACCATAATATAGTGGTCTGTGCAGTGGCTGGGACACAGGCCACCCTGCCCTGGCTGTGGTGACTCCTTTCAGCCACCCTCCCTGATGTAAGACCAGCCAGGAGCTCAGGCTCCAGGTCTGCACAGCTGGAAACATCTCTCCTTGCGACTATGTGAATTCTGTCACCATGCTCCCACACCCAAGTCTAAGCTGAGGGGGCATCAAGGATGACCCAGGGTACCAGTCCACCCTTGGTGCTGGAGATTCTCTTACTTTGGGGTGCATTCCCAGGGCCAGCAAGGAGCAGGTAGGATGAGATTGCCAGGAGCTGATGATGATGGAAAACCTCATGCATGAGCCCCCTAGGATATAGGAGGGTAGCTGCAAGCAGAAGAACATTCTAGAAAAGAGAAGAGAAAGTAATTGTGTCACCCTAGGAAAAAAGGAGAAATAAAGACCCCTGACAACCTCCAGACTGACTGCAGCTCCAGCTACTCCTCAGCACCTGAGGGTTCTGTTCTATGGGTCACCTGGGCAGGGTTCCCAAGAGCTGGCCACATACCCCTCTGGGTGTGTCTGGGTGGGTAGTACCGTATGGCATGGATTTCAGTGGTAGACCAAGGAAGGCTCAGAGCCCTCCTCTGAGATACGAGTGGACTTCGTTAGTCACTTTCCTGTTACTAGAGCACAATCCCCTACACCCATGACCTGTAGGAGGGAGGTGTAATGTGGCTCATGGTTTCAGTCCATAGTTGGCTGGCTCCAAGACAGGAACATCATGGCATAAGAAAGCTACTCAGTTCACAACAGCCGGGAAGCACAGCCACCAAGTGCCACCGAGGAAGGGCCCATAGTACCCAAGGCCTCACCTCAATCACCCTCCCATTTGTGTGCTTTACAGATCCCCTGCACAGCTCCCTAGTCACTGCATTTGTCATTGCCATGCTTAACCATCACACCACCCACCACACACCTCTACAGGGAACAAAAATGAAGGAAGGGGGTCTGCTATTCGAGCTGGAACATCAGTCTTCCGCCCGTGGATCTATACTCACAGTGTCAGTGTTCCTGATTTTCAGGCCAGCAGACCTGGATGAGAACCATAGCACTGGCTCTCCTGGGAATCCAGGTGGCAGACAGATCAAAGGGCTTCTCATGACCAACTGAGCTGACATCTCTGAATTTATATAGGATGGTACTAGATTTAAATGGTGTCACAATTTAATGAATTCTAACTTTCTACAGTGCAAAAGCCATACATATCAATACAGATGATCTTCAAATTGTGAATTTGGATCTTTCCCTTGGCTGGCAATTGGCAGTGTAACCCTCTCTTGGGAGAAAGATATGCTAGTCCTAGCCAGTACTCCAGATGGCCCTGGAGGGTCTGTAACTCGGTGACTCTCCACCAGGTGGAGTTGAAGACAGCCAAGATGGGGGTGGCTCTGGGCAGGCCCGGGGCTGGGAGACTCTTTGTGCACCAGGTACCTGCAATGAGCACAGCCCAGACAGTCCACAGATGGCCAGAAGTGGCTGGGGAGCCACTTAGCCTGGAACAACACACATGTTCTCTGGCTGTTACCCAGTCCAGAAGCAACAAGCTCTGGAGCAAGGCAGCCTTTCCCAGGCATCTTGTTCCCACTGGGGAGCTGAGCACTTGGACTCAGGGGCTGCACTAAACCCCTCCTCCTTCCTTGCTGCTTTCCCACCCTTCCTGAAGCAATGAAGTGGGACAGCGCAGTGCCCATCAAAACAATCAGCCACAGGGGACAGAAATAAAACTGACATTTCAGCTCTGGGTGTGGGAAGGGACCGTCCCTTCACCCAGAACACTCACCCGGACCGAGAAGGAACTGTCCTGCTCCTATTCCAATTAAGTGAGCATGGCCCAGTATTTTCCTGGCACTGAGTGGCTGGGTTTGGGAACGATCACGGGATCACAGCGACCCCTCAGGGTCGCACTCAGCTCATCCCATTGATTGCTGATGACTAACTGACCGGTGGCCAGCATAAGCCAAAGGGTATCTCTGCAGAGGATACCTGGGCATGGGTGGCGGGGGGTGCAGGGAACAGGGAGTGATCTAAAGAGGGGAGGGAGCTGAAGAAGAAGGGGAGAGGAGGGAGGTGAGGAGGAGGAGGAGAGAAAGTGGAGGGGAAGGAGCAGGAGAGAAGATGCAAGAGGTGAGGAGGAGAGGTAGACAGCGAGTGGACGCTGGGGCGTGGGGCAAGAGGTGGAGAGAGGTTAGGACTGAGGAAGGTTCAGAGGAGGTGGGCAGAAGGGGACGCGCGGAAGAGAAGGGGACTAGGAGAGAGAGGGAGAGAGGAAGGAAGAGCAAGGGGGAGGAAAGGACAGGAAGGGAGGGTCCAGAAGCGGTACAACCGAGCAGTGGAGGAGGGGATAGGGAGAGGGGGAAGGGAGGAGAGAGAAGGGGTGGGCCTGGGGCCTGGGCGGGGCCTGCTCCTCCGAAGCGAAGAGGCCCGCGCTGGTTGGCCGCGTGGCCCCGCCCCCTCCAGGCCCCGCCCGCCCCCGCCTTCTCAGCGGAAAGTACAGCGAAAAGTCCGAGCGCGGCGGCCGCGGCATCGCAGGATGGGGTCAGGCTCCTCCAGCTACCGGCCCAAGGCCATCTACCTGGACATCGATGGACGAATCCAGAAGGTACTGCTCCCCTTCCCGCCGTGAGAGCCCGGGGCCTCTTCCTGTGCCGTGGGCAGTGCCTACTCTCCGGAACCGGAGAGGTTGGCCAGGTCTGTGTGCTGCTCAGGGGCGCGGGCCAGGGGGGTGCCGTCCGCGGTGCCCCGGGACGCAAGTGCTCCGCGAGCCCACGGCGCTGCCCACGGAGAGGCTCCTCGGACCCTCTTTGTTCCGGGCCCTCCCATTCGAAGCCCCTTCTCCGGCCGCAGAGTGTCCCCGGCCTCTGCTTCTGAGTGGAAGACTGGGACCTACTTAGCTTCCCCTGAAGTGCTGGAGCAAAAGCCATTGTGAGGAGATTGCTCCCCAGCCTCGGCCATCTCGGGGACCCCAGCTGGCGGAGACCTCTCTCAGCTGACCATGGCAGGGAAGCTGCCAGCCGCTCACCTTGCTGCCCAAGGAGGGCTGGCACAGGGCATCAGGGAGCAAGCCTAGTCTGAGATATGCCTTCCAGTAGCTTCATTAGGTCAGCGGACCTTGCGAGCCATCCCAATGTTGGTCCTGGGGCATCGGAGGTGCAGCCCACCCTCTGTCTCCCCTGGGAGTCCGAGGCATTTTTAAGGACAGGTGTCCAGCTTCTATGTCACAGTGTGGGGAGTCGGTCAAGAGCCCATGCAGCACAGGACCAGGTCCCTGACTTCCGGGACTGGGTGCCTGCAGCTGTTTGGCATGGAGCAGCCTCCTTCTCCCCAAAGGAAGGAAGGGCCCTACCCCATGTGTCTCCTGCCGCAGCACGAGCACACATAGACACACTCCTTGTATGCACACAAAGCCATACACAAGCACATATACAAACGTTCATGGTACACATGCATGCACACGTGTCCAAACGTGCACACATACATACACATTTTCCCTAAAGTGCTGGGGCAAAGCCAGGTGAGATTTCTGGAAGGATCTGCTCCCTTTATCTTTATAAAGAGATAAGGTGAATAGGCACTGTCACCAACCAGCCAGTAGTGACAGGTCCTCCCTGAGAACATGCTCAAGGTCCTCGGGAAGCTGCTCGGATGGGGGTGGAAAGTGAAGAAGGCAGAGGTGAGCCCAGGATTGCAGGCGGACCCTACGGAAGGTAGGGAGGAAGGTTTTCCCAGGTGACACCGGGCACATGGGGGACCTCTAGGAAGGCCTCGCAAACCAGCCCTGGTGGTAGGGTATTGAGTTGTCTGCAAGGAAAAAGCATAGATATCTGCTTCATAGACTGTCGCAGGAAACAAGAGGTTGTAAACAGCAGCTGATGGCATCACAGTGAATCCTCCTCCCCACCGGCTGTCTGCTCCACACCAAGTTTTTGGTGGGGGGGGGCTGGCCATGGTCCTGAACCCTGCCATCTCTGCCACTCAGCCAGTTTACACTTCTCTGTCATTTGGTGGTTGGGTGCTGGGGATGTACCTCCCATCTGGTTAAGACCAGGTCTTTGGGGTTTCTGAGTGTGTGCTTGCATGTGCCCCCCACCCCCACCCCACCCCCATGCCCAGCAGTATTGTTGGGACTGTGTGTGTCAGCTCTCTGTGATGCTCCGTCAACTGTGATTCCTGTTCTACAAGCTCCAGGCGCTGCACACATCTGAAAGTTCCCAGCATGCAATCCTTTCTGTGTCCCTCAATTTGTCCCATTTCCTCCCCATCATAGTCACAGACAAACCCATGTTACTTCCAAGGAGGGGGCATGGCCAGAGAGGAGGACACAAGAGTGTATACTGCCTTCTGTCACTTTGGCCACCATTCCTGATGATAGGCGAGCCCATGTCCCTGCATTGTCTCTGCTCTCCATCCCTCTGGTTGCCAGCTCCTAACCACTTCAGCTGGCCTGGACAGTGGAGAAAGGGGATGGGTAAGAAGGTGACATCCAAAGCCCTGGCTTTCATAATGTCCCAGTGTGGGTCAAGTTCAGGGAGCACAGGCCCTGGTGTCACCTGTGAGTGTGACCACAATGGTATTCCCAGGACTCAGAGAGGCAGTGCAGAGACTTATTAGCTTGTCCAATGGGAGTAAAATTCAAGATACAGGAAGGTGTCCTGTCTTCTTCCAGGCTTCTCGGTGGAGTCCTGCATTGGGAATTTGGAACACTTTCCTTCCCTGGCTGTGCAGAAGTGGCTGGGAGGGACAGATACCTTGTCCTGGGCCACATCAAAAATGTTGTGTCCCAAAGGCTGGACAAATGGAGGTCAGTTCTGAGGTAGGAAGCAACTCCACACCTTTGTGCCTGTTTCCCCAGCTGTGCAGTGGGGTAGTGGGACCTGCTGTTGACAGGACCAATGACACAAAGCAAATTCAGTGAACATCTGTAGCTGAGTGAGTGCAGCTCAGTGGCCTGCTGGATCACTGCCTGAGCAGGGGCCTGGGTCCCTGGGAGAACAAACAGATGGGTAAACAACAGTGATCTTGCTGAGACATCTTAGAAGGATATAGCAGGGCCCGATGGTGTGCAGAGCATGTGAGCCTCTCCTCGCATGGGGCCTATGGGGTCAGGAGCAGCCTCAACGTGCAGCATCTTCACACCTCAGACTTGCAGGGTGGTGCACACGTAGGGACCACAGGCAGCCCCTAGGTGGGCCATTAGAGGAGGAGGAGGAGGTAGGAAGTGGGAAGCCAGCCCTCAAAAAGCTAATGCCCTTCCTTTATGTCCAGGGTCGTACTTGCCCTTCTTCCTTTTGTCACTCAGTGTTCCACACAGAGTTGACAGAGACAAGACACTGTACCTCACAGTGCTGGTGGGCCCCTGCCTGGTGGCACCCCTGGGCTTGGATTTGCCAAAATCCTTAGGGAAGAAGAGCCTTCAGGGCCCTCAGGCAGCTATGACCTTGGGTTTGTTAAGAGGCTATGTCTGCATGAGACCCAGTATCCCTGAATCCTACCAGGGCCTGGCCCAGGAATGGGATTCCCTCTAGCTGGGTCTGCACTTCATGTGTCCCCTTTCTGGTCACTCTAGGCTACTGTGATTTTGTCCAAGCCTGGCTCTGCTGCCAGGTCTTAATGCACTGATAGCCTCTTGAGTTTTTCTGTACCATTTCTGCTGTAAATCAGGGAGCAAATGAAAGAATCTGGAGGGCAGGGTACTAGGGAGTTGGTCAAGGGTCTTGAAGGGTTCCTCCCAGTGGCTCACCTGTGGCTTGACCTCCTGGAGGTCAGTACTCCCCAGACATCCCTGGACTTCCCATGTAGCTTGGCTCACTTGAGCTGGGACCCAAGGTTGGCTCCCTTCTACCTGCCCTAATGCACCTCCCCCTTCAGAGCAGGCCTCTCTGCACTGGAGGTCCATGGCCTCTGTGTGCCCTACTCCACTGGTCTCTTCCCTGCCCCAGGGAAACCTGGCTCCTGGCTGCCTGATTTCATGCTTCCCCAGCAGGCTCAGGCTCAGCCTCATGTCAGGATCCCACCTTCCTATGGCTCCCAGCCCCACCTCCTTCATGTGGCTGCATGGCTGAGTGGATGTCCCCTGGCTAGTCTCAGCCTTCCTTTCTCCCAGGCCACTCTTGATGGGAATCTCATATTATTTTGGAACTCATGCACTGGGCTCCCCCTCCATGTGGTGTCCACCTGTGGGCTCCTGTTCCCCTGTGCTGGAATGCATATGTTCCCAGACCAGGTGCCACTGTCCCACCCTCACCACACCCAGGTGCAGGATGACTCTCATTGGCCAGCCTCATCAGTTCCTCTACAGTCCATCTTCCTGTGACACGTCTATTGCTTAGAGTCTTTAAACAGACATGGCCATGGCAGGCTAGGCTCATGATGGAGGGAGCCAGGGAAGGAAGCCTTGTTCCCACCTCCACCCTTTGATTTCTGAGGTGCTGCAGCAGCCTTTCCAGAAAGGACCTCAAGGGGTGTGCCATGAAGGCTTACATCTAAGTCTCCTATGCAGAGACAGGCTTTTGGAAAGTGAGATTGGGAGTTAAAGTTCCAGCTGTGGAAAATGGGATGCAGGTAGCAAGTGGCCAGAGCCTCCTCCTTCGCAGGCTGTGGCCTGAGGACTGCTTTGGTTAGACATTCCCAACATGCAGAGGCCAGGAAGTATTTCCCTGACACAAATGGGGCCCCAGGATGTGAAGGTTTGGCTCCTGGAGAGCCAGCCTGGTGGCATCCATCTCCTTTCTTTGCTGGCCAGGAGGTAGAAGTCACTTTCTCCTCTGGGAAGCAGGTGGGTGGTGACATCCCCAGAGAGCCACTCTGCAGATGATAGTGAGTCATGCAGGCCAAGTGTCTGATGCCCTCCTAGCCTTCAACTGGCTACATGGTGCCTGGGCACTGCCCACAGCCCAGACCTACTGCTCTAGATCCTGTAGAAGCCACAGGAAGGGCCCCTGGCCACTGACCTACAGCTTGCTAAAAGGCTGTGCTCTCAAAGAGGGTGGCAGTGCCAAAGGCCTCATGACTCTGGGTCCCATCATCTCTGACCTGGCTTGTTGGAAATGTAGTTGTTTGGTGCTTGGAGCCAAAGAGGCTGGTATGCTGCCAGTATACATTAGGGGTGCAGGACGGGGGGGCTCCAGAGATGTGACAGCGTAGCTCCAGCCATCAGAGACTGTGACAGGGACAGAGAAAGGGCATGGCATGCATCAGATGCACAGATGAGCAAGCTATGCAGATGAGAGATGGAACAGGGACACACGGGTGGGGCTTCATGCCAGAACTGGGCTGAGCATGCCTTGGGCAGCAGCCAGCAGCGAGGCGTCTATTGTTCCTGCATGGGCACTGGACTAGCAGCTGGGCGTGGTGAGCACGGGTGTCCTCCTGCCCTGGGGAGGGGCGCTAGCACTGTGCCCTTCCTGCAGTCCCACTGCCCCAGCTGCCTGTGATCCAACAGGCCACGCTCCCCAACATAGAGGGCCCCTGGTGTCCACCTGGATGGTTCTGTGCTGGCACATACTGCCCCCAGCCTCCCCACTCCTGCTTCTCCAGAGCTCCAGCTGGACCCTGTCCCAGGCCACCCTCAGGTCTCTTCCCCAGATCCTGAACAGAAATAGGCCAAACATGTAACGCCTGACCTAGAAGCAATGGCAAAGCACCCAGGGGGACTACTTGGCCTTAAATTCTCTGCTTAATTTATTTCTTTTAATTATGGCATGCACTTCATAATATAAAACGTACCATTTTAACCAGCTTAAGTCAGGGTCATTAGACCTTCATGTAGCCATCACCTCAGTCCATCTAGATCTTTCTCATATCTCCAGTCTGAATCTCTGTCCCATTGAAACGCATTCCTTATCCCCACCCCAGAACCTGGCTCCTCGTCCTGCTTTTGTCTAGCGGTCTGCCTACTCTGGGGACCACAGATGAGTGAAACTACCCATATTGGATTGTGTGTCAGGATTTAGTTCCTTTTTACAGCTGAGTACTATTCCCTTGTGTGGCTGGACTTCACTGAGTTCGTCTGTTCCAAACACATGAATCCATCTGATATTTAGAGACTTTAGCCACTTCCGTGCTTGTCTCCTTGGCTTGTGGGAGACTGGCTTCTTATCTCTGAGAAACTTCATGTATCCCAGAACCCTGTTCCCTCCCGAGTCATAGCCATATGGGTCCATGAAGACCTAGATGTGTGTGTTGGTGTATGGAGTGTGTTGTACAGTGCACAGGCAGGGACAGTGACCTGGAGAGGAAGATGCTTGTGATCATACAGTGGGTGCCTGGTGCTGTGACTTTGCCACAGAGCACCCTGGATGTGGCCAGTTCCTCTGCCTCTGAATCCAGTTGTGTTGCTGACCCTAGACAGATTACCCTCTCTGTATCTTTATTTTAGCTTGCTTGTTCGTTATTGATTTATTCAAGCTGTGGGCTTAAGGCAGCCCTGTTCCCCAGCTCCCGGGAGACCCCGTCATCTTGCTCTACATTGTCCCATGGCCCCTGTCTTCTGTCCATCACTCCGAACCCAGGGTGTACCCAGGCGCATTTCCTAGAGCAGAGCAGAGAGTGGGTGTGTTGCAGGTGAACACAGCTGTATTGAGAAGGGTCCACGCTAGTCCCAGCACCTGCTGGGTTTGCCACCTGGCTGCTGGCACCCCTGCCTCCACCCCCAGTCCCACATGCAGCCCCTGAGCTGCCTGAATTTCCAGGAAGCAATCCCTGTCCACAGAGCTATGGGAGTTAGGGGGTCAGCACCCCAAGCTCTCGTGGGCTCAGCCAGTAATGCTGCCATGTGGGCATGCTGCAGCGAGAGGTGGCAGGCCTGGGAGAGACTGGGACAGTGTCAGATGTGCTCTTATCATGCCGACCTGTCTGCCAATGTGCGTTGGTTCTGGGCCCTGAGGATCCAGGCTGCCTCCACACTCCTTAGTGTGCTGTGTTTAAAGTGTCATCCTTCGCAGCCCAACTCATCACAGCTCAGAGGCAGGCATCTCTGCTGACCCTCAGCCCCCCTCTCCCAAGCTCTCTGCAGTGACCCTCTCGCCCACCCAGCAGCACTGCGCCAAGGACCAGGCAGGTCCCCACTGTGTGCCCCCCCTAGTGGGTCCAGGATTACTGGTCGCATACTTTGCAAGCCCCTTAATCAGCTTCTGGTGAGCCTGAGAGCCCCTGGAGAGGCACACTGAATGGCTGCATTGCTCCCGGCATCCTTGGGACCCCAGCCTCCTGCAGGGCCCAGCAGGACACAGGGGCACCATCAGACACATGTCCAGTCCTTTCCAGGGATATGCTATGCTGAGCAGGTGGAGGGGAGAGTGAGTCTACACCCTGAGGCACAGGAATTGGGCACCCAGGTCAGGTGCAGGGTAGGCAAGGATGGGAAGCACAGCTTCTCCACGGGGCCACGAGGTGGGTGTGATGCGCAGGCGCTGGAACTGTGACAGGATATGTGTGCTCTCATGCCACATGCCTCACATTTTACATGTCTCATGCCACACACACACAACACACACACATACACACATCACACACACATACACACATCACACACCACCTGCATCACACACACCCCACACTTCACCATACACTACACACTGTACACACTTCACACATCATACCTCACACACCTCATACGAGGCACATCACATAAACGCACACCACACATGCCTCACGCCACCTCACACAGCACACACATCTCATTTACCGCACACCACACAGTAGACACTATATCATACACGCTAGCACCATGTGCACTCACCCCCCCACACCCATACCCACATGCACGCGCAGCACACACATGCACGGTTAATGCGAGCATGACGTGGAGCCAGTATGCGCAGGCAGCTGTAGGCTGCAGTACAGAGGCCAAGGCAGGCCTCCTCCCTCCAGGGGCAAGGCCTTGAGCTGCCCCCTGTGTCTGTGGGCTCCTGTGGGTAAGCAAGAGGCCGGGACCAAGCTCCAGGACACCCAACCATGGCAGCAGCGGGTGTGGTGATAGCCCTGTTGCTCCCACTGCCACTCAGCTTGGCTAGATGGCCCTGGCACCCTATTCTCCTGGAACCCTTTTGTTTTGTCTGACATCACAGGGATGGGGCTGAGGGGTCCCTGGCCGTTGCTGGAGTAGCTATCCCCACCTCCACGCTGTAGGTTCTGGGTTCTGATTCTGCCTCTGTTCTAGAGCTGAGCCAATGATGTCCCCTTCTGGTAGCTCAGTGAGCTCCTTGGCCCTGCTTGCTCCTGAGTGCCAGGCTTAGCATCTGGAAGATGCTGCAGGCTCATGGCTCCAGCCAGGTGCTGTGAGTTGGGCATCATTGGCCAAATATGAACAGGAGGGATTCTCTGTGCTCAGGGTGGTGGGCACATTGTCCTCTGGTCACAGCATGGCACAGGGACATGCTGCCCACGCATGGGGTGATGTCATCCTCAGACACACGACACTGAGTGGGAAGCCACCTGCACAGGCGGCAGGGCCACAGGAGGTAGCAGAGCCATTGTGCAGGCCTAAAGCCAATGGGAGCCAGCACAAGGCTGGTGACAGGCTCCCAGGCACAGCCATCTCTGGGCAGAAAAACCTGCTGGTTTCTGTGTGACATGTGAGGCAGTGACAGCGTGAGGAGGGGAGGAGAGTGAGACGGGTCTGGCTCCCCATTTCCTGCCAAGGCTCCTCCACCTGCCCCTCCTGCCTTCTCATCTGTGCCTGGAATCCCACGTCCCCTCTCCCAGTCCCTGTGGCTCCTCCCCACTCCTAGCTGCCCACATTGCCGCCATGTCCTGTGCCTGTACCCATCCACCCTGTGTCCATCACTGCTGTCAGTTGAACTGTGTCCCTGTCCTGGCCCTGCTTCTGCAGTGTGGCTCCCAGGAAAGAGTATCTTTGTGAATGATGTCACTTGGAAACTTGTCCGTCCTGGGTTAAAGAAGCTCTGTCTCATACGAAGGAGAGAGACATTGGCCACAGAGACAGACACTGAGGCAGAGATGTGGGGTGTATCTGTCAGCCAGCAGGTATCAGCCACCTCCAGAAGTGGGCGGGCAGGAAAGATGTCCTCTAGGGTCTCCGAAACCAATATCTCTCCTGGATATGCCACTTAGTCTGCGATGATTGACACCACAGTGGCTGAAGACTTGGGCACCTGCTGTGCTGGGCCTCTGTGCTCACCATCTTCGGGTTGGCCGAGCTCTTAGGGCACCCTCCAACCTACCCCGGTGACCTTCTGCACCCCGAGGAGTGATCCACAGCCCACAGGTTCCAGGTATTGTGCACACCGGCAGCTGGCTCTCCCCTACCCACTCACCTGCCCAGTGGTGACCTGTAGCTGCCTCCTCCCAGAGAGCCAGGTATGTGGATACCTGCATGCCAGCACTGCAGCAGATTTTCATCAGGCACTTGGTGTTGCATGGCTTGACCCACTGAGCTCACACTCCCAGATTCATGGGTGGCATCCTCTCCCTCTGTCCCTAACTACTCAATAAAAAGGTTGTTTGGGGAGCTAAAATCCCAAGCAGGGTGAGTCTATCTGTTAAGAACCTAAGTTGACAGAGTAGCGCTCCTGGTGTGCTGCAAAGGGAGAGGTGACATGGTTCCCACAAGGATGAGCGTGAGGATTGCAGGTGGGAGTGGGCCCCCAAGCCCAGCTGAGGGGTTGGGAGTGCTGCATCTTAAGTAGGGATTTTAGGTTGTATGGAAAAAAGCCAGAATGAAAGCACACACCCCTGCCACCAGCCTGTCTGCCTTCATTTCATGAAGCCCTGTGACATGGGAGCACCTACTCTGGGCCACCAGCAGCTGCCCACCATGAAGGCAGGATGAGGCAGGAAGGCTGGGAAAGCTGGACGTGTCTTAGCCTCACCAGGGCTGGCTCTGCCCACAGAAGTTTCAGGTTTAGGGTTTTTTGCAAGTTTAAACCCCTTGGGGTGTCCTGTGAGGGGCTCCATGGCCCACAGAGCTCCAGGCAGCATGCACACCAGTGCAACCCCATGGGACACGCAGGGCACCTGCTTCTCCCCCAGGGCTCCCCAGCTGAGCTTTGGGGAACCCCTCCATCTCCTTCCCACCTGACAATGGCGATCAGGTCTGCATCTGTGTGCTCTGCTTCCTGGGAGTCATTTTCGCAGCTGTGACAAATCACCTGCAATGATCGGGGTGAGGGGCAGAGGTTTGTTCTGACTCCTGCTTTTCAGATGTTCTGGTCCATGGCCACATGGTCCTACTGCTTTAGGTCTGCAGAGCCACATGGCAAATCTGCCCAACTCATGGTGGTCAAGAAAGGGGACAGGGAGGGATGGGGCCAGCACCCCTCACAGCCCCAGGGAGGCAGCTCCTTCCACCGCACCCCACCTCCTAGTAGCACTCCTGCTGAGAGGGAACAAGCTCCCACAGGGAGTCTCTAGGGGACCATTCCAGGCCACGCCTCACTGAGGAGTCAGTGTGCTCTGTTCTAGGTGGGAGAGAGGGGCACATGAGTCGCCAGACTGGGGTCTCATAGTCTCGCATCCTTGCAGTGCTGCCCTGGGGTACCCAGGAACCCAGCAAGTTCAGGTCCACATGCGCTAAGGGTGAGACAAGGCTGGGGTGGGTAGAATGCAGTTGTGCTGCTCATCGAGAGGCGGCCAATCACCCTACCAGGGAAACCCCAGGAGCAGCTAGCCCGGCGCTGCACAGGCTCTGGCTCGGTGCCTGCCTCATCCCTTGGGCTGCGTTTTGAATCCCCTGTGATCTATTATTCATCACAGCGGAGATTGGCCTCAGATATGGGGGATGAAGACAACCAAAGCACAGCCGCCCAGCAGGGTGACCCAGTGGCCCCAGCCCCTCCCTGTTCCTCTCTTCTGTTCATATCTATCCCAGAGCACTGGTTGCCCAGCTGTGGCCAAAACCTGCAGAAGTGAGCCAATAACCCTCCCTCTCTGTGAGTCGGCCATTGGGGTGTAGGTGACAATATGAGAAAGTGACCGGCTGTGGCCTGATGGGGTGCTTCCTCCTCACTGTGAACAACCCCTGCCTGCTCCTCCTGCATCTTGTCATACCCCACCTGCCATGGTCTGGGCCTGTAGTAGGGATCACAGGAGCCACTTGCTGTCCCGATTGGCCCTACCATCAGCCCAGTGCCTGCTACACACAATGTCCCCCACACATACACACCCTATTCTTTCTGTTGCCTTGCTGTGCACCTGGGAAAGTTCACTCATTCTGTGCCTGCCCATCTGCCAGCCAGGAGGGTCCCAATCCCCAGTAGCAAGGTCTCAAGCATCAGAGATACGGTGGGCTTCAGCAGAAAGGGATGAGGAAAGGCCCACACACCTGTGCATGCATCTCTTTCTCCCCATTCTTGCCACTTCTGATTGAAGAGCACATATTCTCTTTGGTCCAAAAAAAACATGCCTTAAAGACAGACATGTGTATTTGATCACCTCAGGAAGTTTCCTTTTTATTTATTTTATTTTATTTTATTTTATTGTATTGTATTTTTGAGACAGGGTCTTGCTATGCTGTAGCCTAGGCTGGCCTCAAACTTGCAGTGTTCCTCCTCTCTCAGCCTCCAGAGTGGGGGGATCATAGGCATGCGCTGCCACTCCTGGCTTGGTTTTCTTTCACTGCACTGCCCATTCACACTGTGGCTACCTTAACCGTAGAGAGTTCTGTTTTAGAGACAGAGCCATGCTCAAATAGAGATGGGTCCTGTACTGGTGATTGAGAGCCTCTGCAGTTGAGTTGGCTGGGACCTAGGGTCTTTTTTTGGTTATTTTTAAGATAATTTTTGTGATGGGCCTGGTGGATAGTAACATAGAAATTTCTGTTATTATTTTATATTCTTTTGCAATGCAATGATCAGAAAAATATCTCCTATATTGAAAAGGGAAATGAAGCCTCATACAGGTTTTGTTTTAGCAAACAAAAAAGCCTGATTGCTGAGTGGTTCACTATAACCCATTTTGAAAGAGGCATTATTATTGAGTGTCCTGAGAACAAGAGACCGAGCAGGAAAAACAATATGTTCACGCGTACACGTGATTTACAGTCAGGTGAACTGCAGCTATGTGGGAGCAGGTGTGTGGATTGACAAGAGAGAGAGGACATCTGACTGCCTAGATAGATTGCTGCAGTGTTTTCTTTTGATTATGGTCTCTTCTGAAACAGGGTCATGCTATGTAGTCCAGGCTGGCCTTGAACTCAGAGTGACCCTCCTGCCTCAGCCTGCCAAGTGCTGGGATGACAGGTGTGCACTGCAAGAAAAGTGCCATTTAACCTCTCCAAAGATGGAAAACTTCAAGTCCCCCACTGGTGGGTGTGGCTGCTCCAGAGAGCAGGCCCACAGCAAAGTGCTCAGTACCTCTGGCTGCTTTGGGGGCGGAAATGCCCAGCAGAAGCCCATGAAAGCTTATGTAAGAGCCTAATAACTCATAAAAGCTATAAAGATGAATCACAGTCTAGGGTAGGGAGAAAAGAATCTGAGTTGCTTTCTTTTCCTTGGAGGGTGGGGAGCACAGCCAGGAGCATGAGTACCTTGAGAACTGGGTACCGGAAATACAGACTGTGTTCTGGTGGGGGGTGAATGGCCTGGCCCTGCCTCTCTGCAGGGAGGGGTGTCACCCTGGGCCTGGAGGGCCAGGTTTGGCCTGTGTCCCAAGGGGGCTCACACAGGAGGTCAGAAGGCCAGCCAGGCAGAGTAGACAGAGGCTGGGCCCTCAAGTGTAAGCCAGTACTGGGGAGTACTGCCATGAGACCAGTTTGGGCTATATCATGAGGCACCCCCCATCTCAAAAGATTGAAAGGAAAAAGACCAGGTGGGGCCCCTTCTGGGCAGTGTCCCCAAGCTGCAGGAAACTTTTGTCCTGGATTATACAAACATCCCACAGCCCCTTTTGTTTGTGGAAGTGGCCTTTGAAAGGGCAGGGATTTCAGGAGTCTGGCAATTACAGCTATCGCTGGGCTAGGCACTTGCGTGTCCCAGCATTCCCATTGGCGAGGTTGGATTACCTTCAGAGATGAAGACCCCAGGTCTTAGAGAGGCTCAGCAGGGCTGGAAGTGAGCGGACACTCCTGCTTCCTCTCTCTTGGGTCCTTTTCCTCAGGCGCTGGTGTGCGTGCACTGCTTCAATGCCTGTCCGGGGTGATTGTGCAGCCGGGGCACGGCCCTGGGCCCCCGCGGTCAGCAGCGCTGAGAGTCCGCGCAGTCCCATCTCAGAGTCGCCCCGTGGCTGTTGAGCCCTTGCTGCAAGGCCCCAACCTTCTCTGTCCTTAGAGTGAAAGAACCTGCTGCAGCAGTTTGTGTGATTTTAAATCTGACTTGTTTTTTCTCACAACATTGGACATAAAATTCTAATATATAAGCATATATAAACAGTTAATGTCCCTTATTTCATAAATTCACATTTACAGTACCCAGCAGAGAATTAATGGATAAAAAGGAGGTCTTGTATTAATTCTGCATTTGAAACTAGGGGTTCCAAATGACAGCTGCTCATATGTGTTATAATCCCAAATTGACCTGGGAAGGCCCTGCTGGCCTGTTCTGCAGATTGGGCAGGGCTGGGTACCTGAGCAGGGAGAAGCTGGGGTAGGGGTGGAGGGTGCGGACCAGCCTGGGAACTGACCTGATGTTTGGTTTTCCCAGAGGGCCCACACTGGAAGAGCCCACACACTGGGGGAAACTGAGTCACATCTGCAAGGGCCACACAAGCTTGCCAGGATGCCCCTGGCTCTGCAGCCCCTCAGAGCTCACCAGCCTCTCTGTCCTGCAGAAGCTGAGCATGTATGGCTCTGAGGACATAGGATGCAGGACAGCTGAAGGTCAGAAAGCCCAGGTCTGGATAAAATACTCTGCCCATTACTTGGTCTCCTCGGGGGCCCCCCTGTACCCCCAGGCCCATTGTACCTCCCTTTTCTTTGATTTTCCTCTGTGGCCTCCAGACCAGCCCATCCCCCTCTGTATGCTATTTCAATTCCATTTCCATCCTCTGGGTAAACGTCGTTTAATTTTCTTATGTACTTGGCTGTGTGCCAGAGAGCATTCTTTCCGATTAAAAATGGCAAAGACCTCTTTCCTCTCCAGGGGGCTTCATGGAAATGCAGCATCCCCACTCCTAAGCAGCTTCTGGATCAGTCATTAACCTCAGCTTCCGGAGCCAGGGGACATCTTCTTTGCGTATAGAAGGGAAATATTTGTTGTGGAAATTTTGAAAAATATCAGGAAGAGAAGAATCTATTATCCCACTGCCAGGAGAAAGCCCGGGCTGTGGAATTGAGGGCCCGTTTGACCGATGTTTCCTACGCAAGGGTGTGCCGATGAGTGTGTACAGGCACACACGTGTGGCCTTCGCTCACAAGGTTTTGTGTCCTATGTTGGCACTCTGCCTTATAGAAGTAGCATTTTTCCAGTATGTCACTGGGTCACCACCAAAAGCATGTTCAGGGGGCCAGGGAGATGGCTCAGTGGAATAAGCGCTTCCCTGGCAAGTGCAAGGGCCTGAGTTCAATCCCCAGTTCCACAAAAAAAAAAAGAAAGCATGTTCATAGGGTCCCACTGGTGTTTGTCATGGAGCCTTAACACTGTCAGGAGCTGTATGGCTTTGTGCCACTCCTCTCTGGTAAATGGCACATGGGACCATCCCTCACCATATGTTTTCACCACCATGCAGTGGCAGCATAGGGCAGTGTCTGGGCGTGAACCAGGAGCCGCCTGAAAATTAAATGGGCTGAGTCAGTGGTGGTGGCAGACGGTGCCTGGCACCTAATAAATACCCTTATTGGTGTGTGTGCTACTGATGCTTCCCAAAGAGCAATTCCTGGAACTGGGATTTGGGGCCAGCAGTGCCCATGGTGACAAACTCTGCTCACAGGGACTGTAGAGACCGGTGTCCCTCTCACAGCCTGCACCCGGGTCCCTGTTGTCACGCAACTTCACAGAAACACTTGGGGATTGCAATGGTGTCACACACAGCCATGAGGAAAAAACTCAGAGTGACCACAGTGCCCTGTACCAAGGTCCCAGAGGTGACAGTTTTTAGGGTGTGACATAGTACTGCTTCCTGGGTAGGGACCATGGGGCAGCCCAACCAGAGGCTCATACCTGTCATTCTCATCTACATTTAGCTCTTCAGGTGTCACTGCCTGCTCTGGTTCCTCTCACCACCAGTTACTAGAACATCCTGTCACCCAGACCCTGCTTCTAGCCACACCCACTACCCCACTACTCCCAGCCCCCATTCTCCTGGGCTCCTGGGAAACATTAATCTCTCATCCATCTGCAGGGTTCTCTTGGGCCAAAAACATTACAGGTATGCCAGACACTGCAGGACACACCTGTGATCTCAGCACGAGGAGGCTGAGGGGGGATCGCCATGAGTTCAAGGCCAGTCTGGGCTACATAATAAAATTCTGTCTCAAAAAAAAAAAAAAAAACCCTGTCACCTCTTGGGTTCTCTCTCGTCACCATTCCCTCGAGGTCTGCCCATTCATGTGGCTGCATGGGTGACCAGTCAGTGCCGCTCTCGTGCCCAGTGCCCCTGGGGTATGGAGGTGCCAGTGTGTCTGACAACCCACCACAGAGCACCCTGGAGTGCCTGCTTTCCTGATTGCTCGTTTCATTTGCATTTGCCTTCTGTGTCTCTCAGAGGTCAGGACGGCTATGTCTGAGTTCAGGATGCCCCTTTGGTTGGTTGGGCAGGCGAATTTCTCCTGTGCGGTTTATCATGCTACTGTAGTAAAGGCATGTTGAGGGCTGGTGCCAAGGTGCACCAGTCTCTGAATAATGCATGAAGCATTCCAATCTCTAGGGCTAAAGCCAGCGGTTACCAGGAACAGAGGAGGTCAGGAAGGGACAAGGCATGCTGCATCCCATGGGCACAGAGCCTTTCCCCCTCTGCCGCTGGTGGGGCTCAGCACTATGGTCCCCACACACTGGGATTTTCATCTTCACTTGCTGAGAGAGATGGAGGACTGTAACGGTGCCAGTGATTCATTACTCCAAGTTCAAAGACACTCCGTGAAAATTGTTGCTAAGGCAATTGAATAAAAAAAAAAAAAAAAAAAAATTCACAGCCGGGGTAAGCAGTAACGGTAAGCCAATGAACATAATTGCATGTTTTACAGTCATCAGCCCCTGAGCATGACTTTCCCAACACAGATATGTTTTTAATGATTTTGAAAGGTAGCACAGATGTTTGCAGTGGTTTTGACAGGAAACTAATGTCAATCTGATCCTCCCACCCCCAGGACAGTCTCCCCAGGGAATAGCTCACAGCTGGCTCTGAAGTGAGACATCACAGCCTGTGCTGCTCTGGAGGACCTGTTGGGGCTGGGCCAGCTAGGTTTGATTCCAAACTCAACCCAAACCTTAATTGTCATTTGGTTACAGTATTTGTTCAGGATTTGGAGCCCTTCATAACACAGAGCCACAAACGTCGGGGTGGTTACCGCTGGTCACGGCTGTGTGCCAATCCAAACCAGAAACCCAACAGCCTGGCAGGAGACGCTCAAGGCAGCGGCAAGCGAGGACCTCAATTAGATGTGGAGAAATGGCCAGAATCTGCCCAGCCCGAGTGGGTTCATAGGACTCTCAGCACAGTGGGAGGACAAGGGGCTGGGCCAGCTCTCCAGGCCACATGGTCAGCAGTTCTCCCCATGTATGGCCCCATTGTCTAGAAGGAGTCATCTCCAGGTGCCCACTGCCAGCCACACTTGGGCTAAATCCAATCTAAAATGGCAAGGGACAATGGGGCAGAAATGATGAGAGGTCATTTTATACCTAAAGTGCAAATCCAAGGGCACTATGGCGCGCATCTCGTGTGCCCACCTGGGATCTGCCAGCAGACCTCATCCATAGCCCTTGGCCAGCCCCTTAGAAGCAGAAGATAAATGGAAATGGAAGCCAGTCAGCCAGGACCACAGTGGACAGGTCAGAGGTGGAGATAGGGGACCTGCGTGAGTGAGGGCTGGGAGCGAGAATTGAAGGTGCCAGGAGTGTGGGTCGCTAGGGTATCATGGTCCATGCCCTCTTTCCTGGTGCCAGTGCCCTTTCGGAAACAGGCCTGTTACACACTGGCCAGCTGCAGATCCCCAGCTAGGAGACCTGTAGCTGGACAGGAGGCTGTACTGGAGAAGCCTCATTGGACCAGGCCCCTCTGCATGCCAGGATGGGTGCTTCAGGCTTCAAACTACATAGAGCAGTGATCCAAGAAAGCCAGGGTCCCTCATGACCTTACAGCCCAGGGCAGGAGGACATTCGTCCCCAAGCCCTACTGTCTCTCCCTGCTCTCCATCTCCACAGACCTCTGGACCCTGGCTGTGGTTGGCTCAGAAATCACAGTGCATTTGCAGATAGGAGGCTGGCAGGAGGTTTTTCGCAGGGATGTGGAAACCTTTTATTTCTGCTTTGGTTTCCCAAGAAGCCATAAAGCTCTAGACTCCTGCAGGAGAGTCCAACCAGCATGGTTCACCTCCCTTTCTGAGCCTCTGTGAGGAACCAGGTTTCCAATGTAGCCTGGAGCTCCCATGGCAGGAGATTTGGGCCAGGACTTGGTGCAACACTTGTTCAAACTTTAGTGGGGGTGTGCAGGAGGGAAAGGGAGCCAGACCACTCAGCATATTGGGTATTTTTTTTTTTTTTGTATTGCTGTTTTTTGGTACTGGGAATCAAACTCAGGACCTTGCGCTTGCCAGGTAGGCATTTATGCCCTGAGCTATCTCCCCAGCCCAACACGCAACACTTTGAATCACATCCTTGAAAGAAGCCACTGGACTTGGGATTGAAGCCTTCAGCTTCTTATTGCTCTGTCCTATCCCTGTACCTGGGCCACCTGGACCTGAGGGGCAATCCCTTTGGCGTCTGCCCTGATTGCCACCCATTCCTTCTAAGCTCACAGCCAAGGTATTTGCCAGTCACCTAAGAGATCTTTCCAAGGCTGGTCCAGGAGGCCACGGGGTGGGGCAGGGGACTCAGTGGGGACTCGGGGGAACACCTGAGCACCTGTATGCCACTAGCCAGCAGCCTGCCCTCTGCCTCTGTCTCCTCTCCTTCCCAGCCCTGACAATCAGACCGGTGACAATATGACCAGAGCCTTGGGTCTACTTTGCCCTCTTGCACACTTGACCAGGGCCACCCAGGCCTAAAAGACCCTGGGCACAGCCAGACAGTCCCTTCACACCTGAGGCCCAGCTGTAGTAGTGCTCCACTTTCTCCATGCATGAACCTGTCTCACAGGGGCTGCTCGCGCTTTCTGAAGGTCAGGGGCAGCTTAGCTCAAGGAACAGCAGAAACAGCCAAATGGCTCATTCATGGTCCTGGTCCTGGAAACTCTGCAGTTGTCCCCAGGGATTCCTACCAAAATAAAACTTCTGTGAATAAAGTGTGGCAAACAGTTCTTCCAGGCATATGGCAATTTGGAGGCCTTTATCAACGTCACCGTGTGAGAGTCCATGAGACTTGTGGGCAACAGCGATGGCATCCAGCTGAATCTGTATCAGCCTGGTGTGTAGCAAATCTTACCTGTCTGTGTGGCTGGATTAG
Organism: Ctenomys sociabilis; assembly: GCA_004027165.1. Classification (NCBI taxonomy): domain Eukaryota; kingdom Metazoa; phylum Chordata; class Mammalia; order Rodentia; family Ctenomyidae; genus Ctenomys; species Ctenomys sociabilis. The sequence goes on along the minus strand of PVKA01001355.1, from coordinate 15,956 downwards.
GAGGCTCCTGAAGAGCTGGTGACTTGGCCAGGGGTGCTATCTGTTAAGTTTCTCAGTGGCACAGTACAGACAAAAGATAAAAGAAGCTCTTATTAACTCCAGAGACACAGAAAGGATCGAGGGCAGACGGGGAGAGATCCTCTGATCTGAGAGAAAGAAAGCTGAAACGTACGGGGTTTTGCTAGAGGTAGAGTTTGAGGGTCAGTTTCAATTACATGTAAGGAGCTGATTGGGGTCTGTCTGTGTAGGAAAGGTGAGAGGACATCATATCCAGGGCTGGGTTGGGGGAGAAGGAGGAAGTGGTCACTGGGAAGATGAGCTATTGGGCTGGCAAGATAGCTCAGCGGTCTAGAGCGCCTCCCAGGGACCGTGGTTCGAGCCCCAGCACCACATGCCATGCCAGCCCCTCCCCGCAGGGCCGGCTGAGCTCACACCCCACCCCCGCGAAAAAAGAATCCATGATGTGTAGCGAGACACTGTAATAAATAAAAGAATTTAAAAAAAAAAAAAAGATGAGCTATTATTTTAAAGGGCTTCAGCCATGTTAAGTGACCACCCCAATAATTTAGCAGTGTGTACTTGGGCCAGAACCTATCACTAACTACTCAGTGGATTCATTCAGGGACATTCACAGCTGAGTGTGCTGCCAGGAGGTGGGGGCCAGGGTGGAGGAGGTGGTCACTGAGGCCTTCGGGAGTGTGTCCCTCCCTGGCTGGCATTCTCCCCAGCCACTGTGCTATGAGCAGCTTTTCTCCACCAGGTCCCTCCGCCATATTATTTCTGCCTTGCAGCCAGCCAACAAAGGACTGTACCCTCTGTACCATAAGCCAGATTAACCTCTTCTTTAAAGTATGTATGGTGAGTGTGATGTCCCAGCCATGGGAAAGCTGACTGACCCAGTCAGCTGTGATGTATTTCAAGTAATCCCCTTTGGAGTCCCATAAATCTGTGTTTGGTGCTCACCCCTGAGGTGAATGGTGCTGAGGCCAATGGCCCCTTTGCAGAGTGGTAAACTGAAGCTTCGCTGGTTTTAGTCTTACCTACCAAATGCAGGATAAACGAGCGCACAGGAGCGTGGTGAAGGACAGGACTGCAATCCCAAAGATACCGCTCTGTCCTTAACACTGTTTCCAGGAGGAGGCTTGTTTGAATGTCAGACAAGCACCAGCAGACGGGGTGTCACACAGCCAAGGATGAGCAGCTGATGGCCCAGTGCTGAGACGTGACCCTGAGCTCTCAGTGTCCTCCAATTTCCTTGTGTCCTTGCCCTCGAATGACACTCGTCATGTGGTTGGCAGCCAGGGAAGATCAGTGCCCCTTTCTGCAGGGACGTAAGAGCTCTCAGACAGAGCAGCCTGACACACACGTCTCCATCCGGTACAGAGAGGCTCTGGGGTGTTCTGCCCGGCCTTCTGGTGAGCCCTTCCTTGTCTGGCTCCAAACTTGGTGGCAACATAAAACCTTTCCTTTTCCATGAGTCTGGCTGCCTCCACATCTCAGGTTTAACTTGCATTGCATCAGTTTGCTTTCTTGTTTGTTGAGACAGGGACTTCGCAGTTCAGGTGGCCTTGAACTCACAGAGATCCTCTTTCCTCAGCCTCCTGAGGGCTGGGATTACAAGTGTGTGCTATCACCCCCAGAAAATTCAGGGGGAGGGGTGCTCTGTGTTTCTGGATGAAAGAAAAAGAAATTACAAAATTATTCTGCATAAACATGGCCCTGTATCCCCTGCCTGGAGCCTCCACACCCCAAGCTGCAGCTGGGTTGGTTTTCTCCATCAGTAAACTCTCTGTCAGTAACTGGGCCCAGGGCACTGCACAAAGCTTCTCCTGGTCTGACCTGCTGAAGGCTGGTGAGAACAGCCACAGGTACAGTGGACATGGTAGGGAATCTACCATGTTCTCTCTCCTTACTGATGAGAGAACTGGTGAGATGTCAGCCTGTCCAGGAGAAATCCGAGAACCACACAAAGGGGCAGTGTGATCAGAAACTAGAGGGAATATTTGAAATTGTTTTAAATCGGTTACAATAAAAGACACATCGTCATTAACCTATCTCAAAATGGTACCACTTACTGGGAACACACTGGTCCCATCATTCTTGCCACCTTCTGGAGCAGCTCTGGAGTCTGCTTTTGTGAGGGTCTGTAGTTGTGGTGCCTTGATGTCCTGAACTGATTTAAAATATTTCCCTGTCATGGTCATTTTGACTTTAGAAAAGAGCCAGAAGTTGCATGTCACAGATCTGGTGAATAAGGTGCATAGGGATGGAGCATCATGTTTTTATAAGCCGTCCTTCTGTGTTTTGTTCAGGCAGGGCCCCATCATGCAGTTCAGGCTGGCCTCCAACTCACAACAATCCCCCTGCCTCAGCTTCCAGAGTGTGGGGCTGCAGGCCCTGCATGCCTTTCTGCTGGCTGGTCCTCAGCAACAGCATTCACTATATATATATATATATATATATATATATATATATATATATATATATATATATATATATATTAACACCTTATAATGACACCCAGAAAAAGACTTCCAGAGCTGCTGCCGAAAGTGGCAAGGATGATGGAAGATGGAATAGATGTGTTCCAAGTGAGGGAGAGGATTCTGAGGGCGATTCATGGCAATGGATGTTTTACTGTAATCATTCTTTAAAACATTCACTGCATATTTCAGCCACATTGGGTAACGTTACAGTGAATGTACCAACGGGGCTGGGCTTATTTTCCATCATAGACTGTCAATCCAGTCTTTCTTGCTTACTCCACATTTCCTTTAGCCTTCCTGCATTTTGTCAGAAATAATCTTAAAAGAGACAGTTCTGATCGCAGAGGAGGCTGTCTCACTGGGTTCGGCTTGATCGTGCGTCAGGCATCCAGACAACCTTGGGTACTGTGTGACTTTTCTGAGTTTGTTTTTCTGGAAGATTTCACAATTCAAGTTTTAGAAGCCTCCCATTATTTGCCACCTTGAGGCTGGGAAGTCAAACACACACCAAAAAAAAAAAAAAAAAAAACCTTTCTCCCCCAGATTTTCCCTGCAGTCTTTGTAAATTTGAGTGGACTCCTCTCTTAAGGCCTACGCAGTACTTGAGGCTTCCAGCCTGCCAAAGTGGGGCCTTCCTTCCCGTGGGGATGCTGAGATCCCAAGACCCAGGTCAAGGTCATCATCACCACCTGGGGGCTTTGTGAGTTTGATCCTGCAGAGCTGGCACAGCTTCAGCCTCTGTGGGCTCCTGCTCACTTGAGCAGATGAGCTTTGTGGAAACCACGTGGGTACTCAATGCTCTGGGCAGGGCGCCCCTGAGGAGGCTCCTCGTTTGCCCCTGCGCAGTGGAGGGTGGTTCCTGCAGAACCCTTGCAGATAACCCCGTTGCCATGGAAAATGGGAGACCATTATGCCAGTCACTAGGGGTGAGGAGGAGGGAGAACCAGGTATTGTCTTCAATGCTCCATTTCAGTTTGCAACAAATGTTCCAGAGCGACAAGGGCTATGGTTGCTCAGACAGGAGCAGGGGCTTCCTTGAAGCCAGGTCAGCCAGGCTGGAGAGAGCAATGGGGGATCCATGTCACCCACCGGGCACTCTGAAATGACTTGCGTGGCTGGGATCCCTGTTTCATGACATGTCGTTCTCAACAATGAAGAGTTGTGGAAATCTTGAGCAGCCCCTCAGGTCTAAGGTGTAGGGGGTCAGAAACTGTCCAGGTGCTTTTTTCCTGGGGGCTGGTGGCTTGGGGTACCTAGTATGGCCCATTTCAGCAGCACTCTGATCTGCTTCATCTGAGTCAAGGAACTCTGGCCCCAGAGCCCTCAGCCAGTGTCAGAGCTGAGCCCAGCTGTCTGAGATGCCAGCTGTCCCTCGTTTGGGCCCATTTTATGGAACATAAAATTGAGATACAAATAATCTACAGAGCTTTCTTGGCATCACCAAGGCTAGCAGCAGCATCTCCTGCCCAGTGGCCCAGCTCCCTTGTGAGCTCAGCCACCCCTGCTGCAGCAGGAGAGCTCTGCTACCATCACTTCCCTCCTGTGAGGTCGCACAGGTGAGACTGCATCTTAGGCCTCTTCTTCTCTCCAGATGCTGCCAGTCCCTGCTTCCTGCAGGTACCCCAAAAAGTCCTTGGTGAACACCCATCTTGCCCATGAGACTTCATACTCAGCCTGAGAACTGGGACATCCCCTACCTTGGTGGTGGCCCTTGTTGGGGGTCCTTTATAAGGGAGCCAAAGCTGAGACTTGAGCAGGGCCCACTTCTTGGCATGGAGAGACCCTTAGGGACACATGGCTGAGTTACTGCTTCTAATCCAGGGAGCCTGCAACAATGACATGCGGATTCTCAGGGTCCTGCCCAGGCCCACTGCATGGGGACTCTGAGCTAGGGTGCAGAATCTGTGCACCCTAGCGAGATGCATGCTTTGGGGAGCCCATCTCTTCCTCTGGGAGAGCACCCCAAGGAGCCTACCTGCTCTTCTCTTCTGCCACCCACATCTCCCAGCCCAGGAAATCAGCACTCCAAGGGAGCTGCTCAGAGATTCAAGTGGAAGTCAGAATCTATCCCACCTGGGGGCCCCTAGGCCTCACCTAGAGCCCAGCCAAGGAACCCACAACATGAGCTGTGGCTTAAAGGCCATAGAGCAGAGAAAGATGAGTGGGTGGCAGAACATGGAGAGCCACCCATAGGACCAGAGCTGAGGTCTGGGATGGGGATAGAGCTGAGAAGCTGAGGTGCCCCTTGGGGTGGTATCCATCCTTTGTAGGTGTAGGGCGCTAGCACAGGCTGTGCAAAGAGGGCCAGGCCAGAGGGAGACCAGAGTGGACCAAGGGGGAGGCTACTGCAGTGGTCCAGGCATGTCAGGACCAAGCTGAGACAGTGCTCTTGGGGCAGAATGAGGTGGCCGGCATCAGGGACAGGGCAGAGGTACAGGGGTGACCTGCAGGGTTAGACGCCTTGCTGCTCTGTCCCCTCACTGCTGGTGCAGCAGTGCATAGGAAATGGTATTAGTCATAGAAGGGCTAAGTTTACAGGATGGAGTGTCCATTTCCCAGAATTCGCTGTTTCTGAATAAATGAGAATACACTAATCTCATCTTTAAAACCCCATGCCATGCCCCCTTGATAAGTAGCAGAGGTGTTTAAAGGGGGATCCAGGCACTGTGTCATGGGGAGATGATTCTCACAAGGAACAAGGGGCTTTGGTGTTGACCGCCCAAGCCCTGTGTACCTCAAAGACCCCCTTGGCAAACACAAGCCCCCCTATCCACAGAGGGTTTGTTCCAAGACCTCCCCCCGCAGTGGGTGGCTGCAAGGATGATCAGTGCTGTGTGTACTGTTTCTCCTACACACAATGTATAGCTGTGATTAGTTTGCAAATTAGACACAGTAAAGCTAAGCAATAATAACTGGCCATAAGATAGAAGAGTTATGGCAGAGGTCCCCCAAACAGGAGCCCCACAGGGACCTGATCCCCAGAGCAGCTGTAAGCTGGCTCTTGGGTGGGTTCCTGATGCACCCAGTATGCCCTGGATGAAGGGTTGACTCTCAGAGCCTGGGGACCTGAGGTGTCCCTACTCAGAATTTTGCACTTACAAATTGGTTCTGGTGTTTTCTGCTGAAGACTTCCAGACCTGGTTGACCAAGGGTGAGCAAACTCAATGGGTGAAACAGTGAGTGGGGTCTGGAGGCACAGGAAACCTCCAACCTCACAGCCCGGACCCCTTGGGCTTGGGGATGCAGATGTGAACCCAGTTCCCTTGCTGTCATAGCCACAGTGGCCATGAAGTAGCATGACACTCTGACACAAGCAGTCCCTGGCTGCTTTGTGGTCACTTTGATTCCTTTCATTAAATCACTCAACTTCAATCCCCAAATACAAAGCCAGTCTTTTTTTTTTTTTTTTTTAAGTTAGTGAACTTAAATTTCCTTTCTCATATAATGGTGCTCTGAGATAACTGTGGGACAACGCTCAGTCTCACCTGCTGGGAATTTTGTGCCACGTGCAGCCAAGGTCACCCACAGGTGTGTAGACATGAGAGTACTTTATCTTTCATAACCCTTCAATAGACAAAGAACAAAGCTTTTCACAGCCCAGCTAAGTGAAAAGATGTACATGTGACATCCTAGTGCCTGCGGTTATGGTTTTGCTTTATGAAATAAACCTTCCAATCCAACTGGGAGAGGAAGCACATGGAATCTGACATCGCCATGGAAACCAGTTGTCCCGTGCCTCACCGCCTGTGGCTTCTGTTTTATAGGTTGTTTTCAGCAAGTACTGTAACTCCAGCGACATCATGGACCTATTCTGCATTGCCACAGGCCTGCCTCGGTGAGTGCTGCCTGCTGGGCTCTACAGAGGACCCCAGGAAGGATGGGGTGCAGGTGATGGTGAGGGGTGGGGGACCTGGCCTTTCTAGCCAATGGGCTAAGCTCCAGGGAGCTCAGGCTCTGGGCAGAATTCAGCAGTAGCAGCCCCTTCAAGTTGGAGTTTTCCTCTCACTAGTGCATTAGCTTTGGAGAAAGAAAGCTGGTTGGGTTTGGGGTTGGTCTTCTGTTCTATCTTGTGGGCTGTTAGCAGCCCACATGTACCCCAGGACTCAGACAAGAGTTTCAAGGGGCCAGGGACCTGTCTCACAGAGGAGTTCATTTTCTCAACCTACTTCCATAAGCTTGGAAATTGTCTAATGCAGATTGAGTATGCTTCCTCCAAAAAGCTGACAACCCGAAGTCTCCCAAATCTTAGCATTGTGAACCCTATTCTGATGCAGCACCTACCCTCATGCCCTCAAGGCATGGTCAAACCAAGGAGCACTAAAATGCTGTATAGATCGTCTCCAGCTGTGGACTGAAGGTGTAAAGGAAGGCCCCAGGGCCCCTTCCACGTGAGAGAGTCTGTACTCTGAGATACCTCCAGCCTACAGCATTTTGGAGAAGGAGTCCTGCCCAGTGCCCATGCTCTGGCTTTGTGACCATAAAATGTGAGCAGGGACAGCATGGAAATGAGTGCTAAGGTGAAGACCAGGAGGTGAGGGCCAGCTGAAGCATTTCCCAGGCAGAAGAAGGGGGCTTATGTGAAGCCATACGTCTTGAATCACAGTAAACATCCACAAAAGTATCCTATCGTTTGGGGTGTCCTACACAACACATCGTGCCTCAAAATACACACACATTGTTTATAACAGCTCTAAGGTTCAGGTTTCACCTCTGCCGTGCAGATTTTAAAAGTTCACAGCTACAGATGAGAGAGCCGCAGTTCTCAGTCATGGTACACCTTACCCATGTACAATAATTCTGTGGAAGCAGATTGAGTCAGTGTTAGACAGATGCCCCAAGGACTGGGGTCAAAAGGTGAGCTGCAGAGTCAGCATGGGCTGATTTCAGTGTTGCTTCCTGGGGCACCTTGGTTTTGTCAAATCTTTCAACTCCATGAATTAGACTTATTCCAGTCCCCATGCTACATTAGTTACAATCCTGCAGGTGCTGAGAAGTACGCTCAGCTGATTGGGGCCACTGAGCTTTATTCACCAGTGGAGGGTCAAAGTCCTTAGCACTCGAGCCCACGTGCCAGAGCCACACTGCAGGGCTTGCTGACATGAGGCTGTCTTTCAGGAACACCACCATCTCCCTTCTGACCACAGATGACGCCATGGTCTCCATCGACCCCACCATGCCCGCAAATTCAGAACGGTGAGGGGCCAGGCCTCCTTGGGCTGTGACTGCTGGGTCTGCACCACAGGGGAGGGCTCCAGGGTTGGTTTTTAAATGCATTACTGCAGGGAAGTTGCCTTAGAAGCAGAGATAGATTGAAGGGAGGGTGGGGAGTGGGGGGAAAAGCCAACAACATCACATAGTCACAGATTCTCTGTGATGAACGCAATTGTTATGTATATCTGAAATGTACCAGTAAATCTAATTTTAAAAAAAGTAGAGGTGGTGACACATGCCTATCATCCCAGCACTTGGGAGGCTGAAGTAGGAGGATTGCCCCAAGTTCAAGGCCAGTGCACACTCCATAGGGAGTTCCAGGGCAGCCTGAACTACATAGTGAGACCCTGTCTCAAAATTAAATAAAAAAATAATAACAAAAGCAGAAACAATGGGAGGGTGGGGTGAATAGGAAGAAGCCAGGGCAATGCAAGTTTCTTTGCATGAGTCCACATTCTCTTCTCAACAGAAGTGGTGTGAGAAGGCGATGTGCAGATGGGGAAGGCTGTGGGCACAAGCAGCAGAGCCAGGCCCTGGCAACTTGGCAGTAGCCTCAGGAGGGGCTGAGGAGAAGCCCCAACCAGAGCGCTCAGGAGCACCAAGCATCTGGCCACATGGGGCTCAACCCGGGGCAGCCTGGGCATACAGTGCGACGGGATGGAGACCCAGACAGAGCCAGAACGGCAGTAGGAGAGTCCAAGGGAACCTCGGAGAACTGTACAGAGTAGGGGAGGCTACTGTGGGTGCCCGCAGGAGGACATGGACCTGTGGCCCCACACATTCGCTGCCAGGTAGCCTGGAAAGTCCCATTGGTCTGAAGTTCATAGCTGCAGTATGCAGGGCAGCACCCCAGAGGGAGCTCGGTGCCCGCTGTGATGTTCTGCTCCTCCCCTGCTGCCCTCGAGGGTCCAGTGGAGGTTGTGGGGCCTCCAGCAGGCTGGTCATTAGGGCATCCCACCCAGTGGAGCCACACCAGCTCTGAGCACATGTGGACACATGCTTGCTCAGTGGTGGCACTGCTGAGTCTGGCTTCCACTGAAGGGCTGGGCTGGATCCCAATTGGGATCCCTCAGCTTAGGCATGGTCACCTTCTTCCTTCTGTCCTTTGAAGCCTGCAATCCCAGTCAAAAGGGTTCCAGCAGATGTGGCCAGTGTGGCCCTGGTCAGCGAGGCCACAGTGGCTGTGGCAGCACTGTCTGTGTCACAAGACCTTGGCCTACTTCTCCCAAACAGGCCCTGCTCCCTCTCCCCTGATTCTCAGCTCCCAGACTCCCAAAGCTACGCAGCTATTTGGCTCCCTGAAGAGTCCAGCAAGAGCTATATGCATTTCAGTTCAGCTTGCCTGACCCACATCCCTGTCAAGAGGGAGGTTGCTGAGTGACCCCTCTCCGACACTCTCAGGACTCCAAGCCAGGGCCTTGTCACTGCAAGCCACACCTCTGAGTGCAGCTATGTCTTCCCTGCTCAGTGGCCCATGACCTCTCCTTCCTGGTGTCCCTTAATAAGAAAGTATGGGGCACCCTGGCTGGAAGCCCTGGAGTCCAGATGTGGGGAACAAGTGGTGTCCTGGCCGTGCAGGGGTCCCTGGGGACCCTAAGCAATGTCTGGTTGCACTTCTGGTTGCCACAACAGGGAGCCAGGGTGCTCCAGCCTTCTCAGCTAGTGGCTGTCACACTCAGTCACCCAGAGCCCCAGCAGCCCCCCAGGGGATAGGGTACCTCTCCCACCTGGGAGTCTGGTGAGAGACTGGAATGGACTGGTGTGAACTCACTCCCGATATCCCTGCGAACAGGCAGCACAGTGGGAGGCAGGCGCGGGAGGTGACGCGAGGTGTGTGCCTGTACCCCGTGGCAGCATTCGGTTTCATTTTTATACCTTAAGGGTGTTAAGAATGATGCGTTCCCATGTTGCCTGTGACTGGGAATGCCAGGAGTCATGCGCGGTGATCCCTGCTCACATGTGGTGTGTGGGTCCCTCCATATTTTCTGTAGTTTTCTTTTCCAACATGAGCTCATTCTCTATGGGAGACTTGTTGCTCTTCCCAATAATTAGCATGGGTCAATGCTGTGCATTTTGTCATCTCCTTTTTTTATTTTTGCAGTACTGGATTAGACATAGGCCCTTCACACTGAGCTATAGCTCCTGCCCATTTTTATTTTTTATTTTGAGGTAGGATTTTGATAAATTCCCCAGACTGAGCTTGAACTCTCAATCTTCCTCAGCCTGCTGAAGCGCTGCTGGCAGTTGCAGTTATGCAATGCCAAGCTGGTATGTGTCTATTAAAACTGAATGAGGGGGGCCAGGGAGATGGCTCAGTAGAATAAGTGCTTCTCTGGCAAGCACAAGGGCCTGAGTTCAATTCCTGGTTCAGCAAAAAAAAAAAAAAAAAAAAAAAATACTGAATGAAGGTTGCTGTGGAGCTAGCTCAGCAATCTAAGCACCTCCCTGGCAAGCATAAAGACCTGGGTTGGATCCTTGGTACTGCATGCTGTGCCAGCCCCGGAACCCCGGTCACACCATGTGGCCACTGAAACCAGGCATTGTGGCACACGCCTGTAATCCCAACCCTGGGGAAGCTGAGACAGGAGGATCACTATGAGTACAAGCTACATAGTGAGACCCTGTATCAAATAAATAAATAAATGAAATACTTTGTTTTAAAGAAAACTGAATGAGCCCCCACAAATCTCTGATGTAACAGAAAAAAAAAAGCACATTCAGCGGCTTCAGCAATAGGCACTTATCTTGCCCTCATGGAGAGACTAAATCAAATGTCGTTTCTGAGGCCGTTTCCTGGCTGCAGAACCACCTTTTTTGTGTCCTCTGCACATGGCAGAGATGGAGGGGACAGAGTGAGATCTGGTTCCTTGTCACCTGTGAGGACATGAATTCCATCTCTCATCCAAACTCCTTCACTCCTCCACACCTACCTCGTGGTCCTGATAGTGTGACACAGTGACCACAGCACTGGACTCCTGGGAAGCCACCTTGGTGGCTGCATCCCAGTGAAGAACACGGGCCATGGCATGTCAGGGCCTGGGGTCAGGAGCACTGTGCTCTGGTTCACTGCTCTGTCACCAGCACATCCTGATTAGACCACTCGACCACTGTTGTGAATGTGAGATGAATGGATGACTGAGCAAATGACCTGAACAGGTGACAGCTGACTATATCCCCAGGCCAGGTGCTTTGTCCTGCTACTGGGTTGCTAAATTCCTTTGCTGAGGTGAAAGATGCATTCTTTGGGTTTTAATCTGTGCAACTACCAGGCCCCGCCCACCAATAACCCCAGCACTGTTTTCCTGCACCAGCTCCAAGTTCCCCAAGTGGCCAGGTATGGTAGGAGCCTCTCTCCCAAGCTACTTTTCATTCTCTCCTGGATTTCCAGCCCTTGCTCTTTGCCTGGTTTCCATTGACTTCAGAGGCCATGCCAGCCCTAGCCCTGTGTCTGTGCCAGTACACTGCCATCTGCTGTGCTCACTTCCATGTGCCCTGCCCAGCCTCTCTGGGTCTCCTGATTTGCCAGGGTGACATCACCAAGGTACTGGGTGTCTTAGCTGGGCCACTGGCTCCATGCTGGCCCATCACTGTCATCATGAGCTTGAAGGAGCCAAAGAGAGAGAGAGCCGCCTGTGTGGGGACCCTGGGATAGATTTGGGCTATCAGGTCAGAACCCAAGGGGCCAGACTTGAGAGGTAGGATGCCCACAACAAAATCTGTGTCATTGACCAAATGTGAATGTTCTAAAGGACATTCACTGTTCATTGTTCTGGTGACATAGTAAGGACATTTAGAACTCATCAGATGAAGCTTAGAACAGCCTAAAAAAATAATTAAAAAAAGAAAGCTGGATATGTGGTACATACCTGTAAATCTCGGCACTTGGGAAACTGAGGCAGGAGGATCTCTAGGAGTTCAAGGCTGGCCTGGACTGTATAGTGAGACCCTGTCTCAAAAGAAGAACCAAAAGCACAAGGGGTGTGGGAATGTACCCCCTTGTGCAGCACATGCTCATCATGCCTGAGGCTGGGTTCTGTCCCCAGACACAGAACGTGTGACTCACTGAATCCAGTTCTCTGGGCTCATTTCTCGTGGCACAGGGGCAGCGGCAAGGGCGGCCTCTCACTGTGCGCTCTCTTCTCTCTTGCAGAACACCCTACAAAGTGAGACCTGTGGCCCTCAAGCACCTGTCCGGTAAGGACCCCCTCCTCCCACCATTGTACTAGAAGAGGAAGTGAGCTTGAGGCTTTAGGGTTAGGGTCTGCAGCCTGCTGTCCTGCACAATCTGAGCCTTGTGCTGCTGCAGCCACAGCTTCCCGAGACCCCACTGGAACCCTGAGGACTTCGCCTTTACAGGGTGACACTGCTTCCAACCCGCAGGGGCTCCCGGGACCTCCTGGGTCCTCAGTTGGTCGTGTTGCTCTGTTAGAAAGAATCCTGTTTCTTTCTGAATTTTGAAGTCACTTCTGTTGAGGTGTGATCTACACATGATACCTGCCGATGTCGAAGTGCTTATCTTTGTGTTTCGGAAAATGTATGCACCCACCCAAGCCAAGATCCCACCTACAATATCCACCTGAAGCAGTGTTCTGTAGCACGAGGGGTGCCGGCATGGTTTTCCATTGCCACGTGGATGGGTTTGTGAGCTGTTGCCAGTGAGGGAGCTTTTAGGAATAAACCGTCTGGGAGCATCAAAGGCATTGTCATTTCCCTTAGGTCGTTACTTCAGAGTGGACCCTGGGCCATGTGGTCACATACATTTTTTTACTTCGTTTTGCTTTATTGAGAGAAGGTCTCACTGCATAGCCTGGGCTGGCCTCAAGCCCTCAACAATCCCCCTGGTTCAGCTTCCTGAATGCGTGTATGCTTACTTTTATCAAATGCACCCAGGGTTCCAGAGTGGCGCCAGCAGGGCTTGGGTTGGGTGCCCCGCTCTCCCACACAGGGTGGTGGCAGTCTTTCAATGTTCTCCACCCTGATGGGTGTGTGGTGGCTTGGGCTGGCATTTTCATTTGTGTTTTCCTAGTGACTCCTGGCCCTGTTTCCGGCATTTACTGCCACTGATCAACCTCCTTTGTGTGGCGTCCATCCGTTCAGATCTTCAGGGACACATCGCCTGCTTTCCTCCCGAGCTGTGCAGGTCCCAAGGAGCCACGCCCTTTGTCAGATCCAAATTATAAACACTTTCCCTGCTCTACGCACTTCCCTTTCATTTTCTGATTAGCAGCTTTTGATGACCATAAGCATTTTGTGAAAGCCAGGTTTTATCAATTTTGGTCTTTCATAACATGCTTTTGTTCCACTATCAAAGAAATATGAGTTTATCCCATCATTATGAAGCACCCTCCTTGCTTTTCTCCAGGAGTTCTGCACTTGTGGATTGTACAGTTAATTTATTTGTGTACATTTATCAGGAAATCACTAATTCCTTGAATTAATTTAGCTATTTGTCTATTACCTTCTGCAGTACTAAGGATTGAAGTTCAGGCCTTTACACTGAACACCAACCACCCTTGCCTTTTTACTTTTTATTTTGAGACAGTTTCTCACTAAGTCGCTAAGTCGAGGCTGGACTCACACTGCCGTCCTCCTTCTTGAGCCCCAAGGGCTGAGGTCTCAGGTGTGCACCACTGTGCCCCATTACTAGCACCTTTAACTTGTTTCGGGCTGAATTGCTTCTTATGAAAACTGTCAATTTAGTTCTTTTGACAGTAAATGATAGAATAAAACTAATGGATTCCAGCTTTTCAATATAAAATACTTTTCACTATAAAAAGTTTATCAAGCCCTTGGCTTCATAGAAAATGCATATAGTTGTTATGTTACTAGTATTTTATTTTGATTTCACCAGGGTTTCACCCTGTGCCTCAGATCTGCTTACAGCCCACTTCTGGTCTCTGGTCCTCATGGACCATGCCTGCTTCTCAAGCTCCTTATTACCCTCAGAACCTCAAAACTGCTGCCTAATGTCCTTTGCTGGGCTTGCTCAGGCCTCCCTCACAATCAACTGGGGTGATTTTTAACTTCGAGAGGAAATCTGTGGGGCATGTCCCTGTGGCATTGCTGGCCACCTTGCTGTGTGGCTAGAAGGAATTCCTGGCATCAGGCTCAGCTGCCCAGAAGGAGGTCGGGCTGAGGCCTCTTCACTGTGTCACTCGATGTTTGCTCCATCAACCTCCTGGCCTCAGTGTCCCAGGGCACTTTTGTCCACTCCCAAGTGATTACGCGCATGGGTCTTGCTGGCCCTGACATCCTGTTCCTTAAAGCAAGCCTTCTTGATAACTGTAGACTGACAGTCTTCAAGACAGGTAGTGTAAGTCTCCCATTTTTTTCATCTTTCTCAAAAATATTACTGTTTTCATTTTCAAGTACATTTTTGGACCAGTGTGTCCATTGCTACCAAAAAAGAAAGAGAAAGAAAAAAAAAGCCTAGTAAGCCCTTCCCTGGCAAGTGCAAGGGCCAGAGTTCAGTCCCCTCGTTCTGCCAAAAAAAAAAGAAAAAAAAGAATGCTGAGCCCCCTACATCACAAGTAGGCTGTAGCTCCTATGCATCTGGGTTCCTTTTCATGTCTCTCAATGTTTTAGTTTCAGTGTAGAGTTCTTGAGTGCATATTGATAAATCCATTGCTAAGCATTTCATTTTTTAAATGCTATTAATAAATGAGTTTTTTTAAAATCCCAGGACTGCGAGGATAGTTCAGAAGAGATGACTTGCTTAGCATGTTTGGGGATCTAGTTGGAATCCCCAGTGCAACACACACACACACACACACACACGCACGCACACGCACAATTTCCAGTTTCATTTCCACTGACTTTTAGTGTGTGGGAATACAGTTAGCCTTATGTATTGGCCTCTTGACGCTCATCTAGTAGGTCTGCTGCCTTTCCACAGATTTCTTATAATTCTGTAGGCAATTTTTTCCTATCTGCAAATAGAGAATTGCTTTTTCAGTCCAGTCTGGGTCCTTCTGTACCTTTGAGCTCTTTCTCTTGCCCTGTTGTACTAGCAAGGCTTCCAGCCCAAGACAGCACAGGTCAAAGTGGCAGTCTGAGGGGAGACTGTGTGAATGACCTCACCTCTGAGGATACTGTTAGCTCTAGCCTTTTTTTTTTGGGGGGGGTTTGTTTGCTTTTCTCTATTTCCAGTTTGTTAAGAGCCTTAATTAGAAGTTGGTGCTGAATTTTGTCAAATGCTTTTCTGTCCCCCTCCCCCTTGAGATGCTCCCATCTTTTCTCCTCTGTTCTCTTAACAGTGAAACTATACCAGTTGATTTTAGAGCACTGACTTGCATCCCTGGTATAAACCCATGTGGCCATGGCATATCCTGTTTTTTGTTTCAGAGTCGGTTTACAAGCATCTTTGCGCCAGCATTCGAGAGAGCTGTCCCCAGTTCTCTGGTTCTCTTAAACTGTGTTCATCTGATCTCGCTCTTAAGGTAATGCTGGCCTCACAGTCAGATGGAAGTGCCCCCTCTCCTCCTCACTTTTCTGGGAAGTTGGCCTAGCGTTGACATTTCTGTTTTGCATGTTTGGCAGAATTCATTAATGCATCTGGCTGTGCTTAAAGGCTTTCCCAGGAAAGCTTTGTGCCTTTTGAATAGAAAAGAACACTCAGGTTTTCTTTCCTTTGTGGCCTCACCCAGTGCAGCCCTCCCTCTGGAGTTCCAGGGAACCCGCATCCACATGCAGGGGACCACAGCTGTGAGTCTTTCTGTTCCCTTAATGCACACACCTGTCATGAGACCCAGCTCATGGGGTCTTGATGGTTGTAGGTTGTCAGAAAGTCTGGAGGACTTTCAACTGATGAAATCAACAATGTTCAGCACCAAAGCCTGCCCTGGTGATACACAGGGAGGCTGAGCGAGGAGGGGTGCCATGACTTCAGGACCAGCCTGGGCTACACAGTGAGTCCAAGGCTAGCCTAAGCTACATAGCAAGACCCTGTCTTAAAAATTACTCCTGTCCCCAAAATCAGCACCAACTTATAGCTAAGGTTCTTGATGAACTAGAAATACAAAAGGCCTCACCTCTGTTCCTTTTATCTTGGTTTCTCCCAGGAATTTATTAGGTTATCAGGCTGCAATATGCTCTTCCATCTTACTTCTGTAGGGGTTTAGTCGGACGCCCCCAACACACCAGAGTGTCAGTGTAGCCTAAGCACTTCATGGGCATCTCCTCTGAGATGTACCATTAGTTGGCTTTTTTTTTTTTTTTTTTTTTTTTTTTTTTTTTTTTTTTTTTTTTTTTTTTTTTTTT
>PVKA01001354.1:121256-149664 GCA_004027165.1 Ctenomys sociabilis | reverse complement strand
GCTGACCCAGCCCTCTTATCCGGAGCTGACCCAGCCCTCTTATCCGGAGCTGACCTGTGGTGCGTCCACCACCCACCCCTCAATACCGGGGGTGCTTACCCAAGGTGAGTCCTGAGATTCAGAGCCGCAGCAAACTGCCTCGCCAGCAAGGAAGATGCAGCAGCCCTTTTCCCTTCCTGGTCTGGCCAAAACACTTCAGGGTCCCCGTACGGGCCACCAGTTGTCGGGGTGCAGAAAGGAAGACTCAGACACACCTTGCCTTCTTTGTAGAAGGGGAGATCTCGCTTTATTGTGGAAGTACAACAGCTTATATAATATAGCTAAGCCAATCATCAGCAGTCACATATTAGCATACAGCCAATCCCGCTCTGTTGCCAGGCAGCCCCCTCATTCTGTCCGGATTGACAGACAGGGCAGGGCCACACTCTACTTCCTGTTATTCCGAACATACCAAGGCGGAACCCACAAGGAGCGCCAAGCTGTTACATTGTTACCCAGGGATCCCGAGCTGCTGCTTGCACCACTCCCAACAGGAATCCATTAATATTGATGGCTATAATTGAGATGTATGGGCTTATGATTGTCATGTTACTTTCCTGCTATTGTTTGCCCCTTTTTCTTCTGTGTTTAATTGTTCACCCTATATGATGGTTTCTTCCATATTCAATCATGGTGTTCTAGTCATGCAGCAGAGTACTTCAAGTCTTCTATGAAAAAAAAAAAAAAAAAACCTTCAGAGACTACTATAACCTGTAAAACACTCTTTCAATTTTAATGGAGAAGTGAAAAACTTTCATTAAAGAACAATGAAAGAATTTCATGATGACAATGCCAACCCTACACAGACAACTAAAAGATGTTCTGGAGAGGCAAACAAATGATCAGAACTTTATGAGAGAGAACAGAAGGAACCCACTAAATAGGGCAAACAATTAAACACAGGAGAAAAATGAGTAAACAACAGCAGATAAATAACATATCAATTGTAAGTCAATACATTTCAAGTATGTACATCAATATAAATGGACTCAATACACAAATTAAAGGAAATAGACTGGCATAATGAATTAGGAAACAAAATCCAACAATATACTGTATACGACAAACACATTTAACTCATAAGAAATTCATGAGCTGAAACTCAAAGGTTGGAAAATGATACTAAACACCCCACAACCACAGAAAAAAGCAAGGATAGCAATTCTGCTGTCAAACAGACTCAACTTCAAATCAAGAATAATCAAATGATATAAAGAATGACACTATACACTGGTTAGGGGAAAAATTCAAGAAAAACAAGTAACACACATAAATGTGTATGCACCAAAGACAGGAGCACGCAACTACAGAAGACAAATCTTAATGGACATAAAAAATCTAAAATTCAATGCCACAATCATAGCAGGAGACAATAACACACACTTACTCCAAAAAGATAGGTCAAGCAGACAAAAAATTAGTGAAGAATGAGCTAATAGAACAACTGAACCAGAGCTTGGAAAAAGTGGACTTAGTGGACATATAAGTGTTCCACCCAACCACAGCTAAATGCACTGTTTTTTAAGCTGCACGTGGGTCCATAGGTCATCCTTAAGTATATGCAAGAAAACAGAAATTTTATATGCATATTATCTGAGCACAATGCAAGGAAACTGGAAATAAATGACAAAGGAACCAGAAAACCCGCATAAAAACGTGGAAGTTAGACAACTCATTGGTTCTACTCAGGAACCAATGAATTATAGGTGAAATTAAACAAGTTGAACAATATTTATAATTTGATGAAAATTCAAGCACAACTTATGAGAATTTATGGGATGCAATGAAAGCAATTCTCAGAGGCAAATTTATAGCTATAACTCGTGCATTAGGGAAACAGAATAGGATCAAATAAACACCCTCATGTTCCACCTCCAACATAGAAAAGGAAGAGCAAACCAAACTCAAGGGCCAAACACAGGAAGAAATCATAAATACTAGACCAGAAATCAATGCAACTAAGAGAAAGTAAACAGTTCAAAAAATGCATGAATCAAAAAGCTGGTGCTTTGACCAATTAAATAAAATTAATAAGCCCCTAGCTAACCTCAACAAAAAGATGAAAGAAAAAATTCAAATACAAGGAATAAGAAATGAAAAGGGTGTAATTACCACCAATCCACTAGAAGTTCAGCAGATTCTCAATATTTACTTTGAGAATCTTTACTCTCACACAATAGAAGACACAGAAGAAATGGACAAATTCCTAGAAATGTACAAATTGCCAAAATTGAAAATATAAGAACTCTCAATAACCCAGTAACAGGCAATGAAATATGAAATGTAATAAAGAAAAAACCTTCGGACAAGAAAAACTCCATGTCCTGATGGATTCACAGCTGAATTCAACAAGAAATTTACAGAATATATAATCCGTATACTCCTCCAACTCTTCAATTATATTGAAAAGGAAGAAGTCCATTCAAAATCATTCCTGGAGGCGAGTATTTTACTGATACCAAAACCAGGGAAAGACACAACTAAAAAAAGAGAACTAAGGCATATATCCCCATGAGCATAGATGCAAAAATTCTCTACAATATCCTAGCAAACAGCATATAGCAAACCATGAAAAAGATAATATATGCTGACCAGTTATAATTCATTCCAAGGATGTAAGGATGTTTAAATATATGCAACTCTATAAACACAATGAACTATACCGTTAGAGCCAAACCTAAAACCACATGATCATCTCAATTGATGCAGAAAAGACTTTTAACAAAGTCCAACCCTCATTCATATTCATAGTCCTAAAGAAAATTAGAATACATTGATTCTACTTCAATCTGAAAAAAAAAAAAAAAAACATTTCTGACTACCCAACGACAAACATAATTTTAAATGGGGAAAAACTGAAATCTTTTATTCCCAGATATGGTACAAGACAAGGATGACCTCTGTCACCACTCCTATTCCAGACAGTTATGGAAACTTTATCTGGAGCCATTAGACAAGAGAGAGAAACAAAAGAAATAGGAATAGGTAAAAAAGTTAAATTATCATTATTTGCAGATGACATGATACTTTACTTGGAAGACCCAAAAAACTCGACCAAGAAATAACTAGAATTGATACAGAAATTCAGTAGCATAACAGAATATAAAGTCAACACACAAAAGTCAATAGCATTCCTCTACACCGACAACACATATGCTGGTAGGGAAATTAGAGAAACCTTCCACAATAGCACCACAGAAATGAAATACCTCGGAATCAATCTAACTAAAGAAGTTGAAGACCTTTTCAAAGCAAATTAAAATACTCTGAAAACAGAGATCATAGAGGATTTCAGGAAATGGAAAGACATTTTCTTCTGCTAGATAGGAAGAACCAACATCGTGAAGATGGCCATACTCTCAAAATTTCTGTACAGAGTTAATATAATCTCTATCAGACTACCATCAGTATACCTCAAAAACCTAGAGAAAAAAATTCCTAAAATTTATTTGGAACCAGAAAAGACCTGGAATAGCAAAGGCAATCCTGGACAATAAAGACAAGGCAGGAGACATTACAATTCCTGACTTGAAATAATGTTACAAACCTACTGTGATACAATCAGATGGTATTGGCAACAAAATAAACCTGAGGATCAATGCAATAGATTTGAAGATGCAGAATGCTCTCCAAACACACGAAGCCACCTGATCTTCGACAAAGGGGCCAAACAAGTTTAATGGAAGAAAGATAACCTCTTTCACAAATGGTCCTGGCAAAACTGGCTCTCTACATACACAAACTAAAACTTGAACCAGCTCTATCACCATTCTGTAAGCTAAAGTCAAAACGGATTAAAGATCCAAGCATTAAAACAGAAACACTAAATCTCCTGAAAGACAAAGTAGGAAGAACTCCTGAAGTCATAGAGGTAGACATAGAGCTCATGAATAAAAATTCAAATCACACACATAATATTTGAAAGAACTAACAACTGAAATCTCCTATTATTGAGAAGTTTTTGTAAGTCACATAAAATTATGAACAAAGTGAAAAGACATCTGATTAATTTGGAAAAAGTCTTTAATAAGTGCTCAGACAAAGTTCCACTCTGGAATTTTAAAGAACTAAAAAATGTTAGGGCACAAAAGGTTAAAGACCCAATCCAGGAATGGGCATCCGAAATGAACACACACTTCTGAGAGGATAAAATTAAAGAAGCGAATAAATACATGAAAAAATGTTCCACATCACTACCCATCCTTGAAATGCAAATTTAAACAACACTGAGATATCATCTCAGCCAGCAAACAATGGCTATCATAAAGAAATCAATCAACAGTAAATGTTGTAGAGCGTGTAGGGAAAAAGGAACCCTTCTCCACTGCTTGTGGGAATGTAGACTGGTGTAACCAATGTATGAAATCAGTGTGGAGACTCCTTAACAAACTAGGACTGGCAGTCCCGTTCAATGCAGCTATCTCCATAGTGAGAATTATCCCAGAGGAACTGAAGACATCATATCATAGTGATATATGTATACCTATGCTTATACCAGCACAATTTATAATAGTTAAATCTTGAAGGAAACCAGAATGCCCATCATCCAAAGAATGAATGAAAATGATGTGGTATTTTTATTCAATGGAGTATTACTTAGGTATAAAGAATGATAAACTCGAAGTCTTTATATTTGAGTGCAACTTGAAGATATGCTCATAAGTGAAATAAACTGGACCCATATGTGTAAGTATTGTATAGTCTCCCTAGAATAAGAACTCAAAAGAAGAAATACAAGTATAAAGGTTTAACACAATGATAAGGAAACCAAGAAGTTGAGGATAAGTCAATACAAAGAAGGCAAGGAGAAAAGGTAGGAAACATGGCAAGGGCAAAGTCATACATTTATATGCAAAAGATTGGTAAGACAATGGTCCTGAGAATCCTCAGCATATTTTTGAAACCAGCAGTTAATTGGAAGGACTCTCACCCTGACTAACTACATATGGTGTTACCTTTGAACTAAGAAATGGCACTAAAGAAAGCAATGTGTAATGGTATTGTCATTCTTGGAATACCTGTCATTCTGGCCTTCTAAATACATAATGCTTGCCATGACATACCAATTACTGCCATGCTGTCTCTCAAGGAAATGTTTGCTAAGTAAAAAAGGGTAATATATTAAAACAATGGTGAAGAAAATAATGTCATAGGGCAGTCCTGCTACAAAGCTGTATATGGTTAGATTTCTAAGTTTCTATGTAAAAACATATAACTGTTTATTCATATTTTACTTTTTTATTTTGTTAATTTTTTATCATATTCTGGAGGAACTTAAAGTTTAACATACCAATATTGTTGGAAAATACTTTTTTCATGTTAGGTCTGAGATGTTTGATATTCAGACAGAGTGAGGTTAAACTCAATTGCCTATGTTGCAGGGTAATTATAAGCTTCACTTCTGGAGGGTTAACAACCTAAATTCCCATACCAAAAATTAGAGAAAAAAGAAGGGCCCCAAAAGGGCCGGCGGTATAGCTCAGCAGACTACGCGCTTGCTTAGGTAAGCATGGCGGCCAGGGTTCAATTCCTGGTTCTGCATGCCATGCCGGCCCCGCCTTCGGGTGTGCTGAGCCAGTGATGGAGTCCAGGCATGGTGGCGTGCACCTGTAATCCCAGCCCTAGGGAGGCAGGAAGCAGGAGGATCACTGTGAATGTGGGCTGCACAGTGAGACCCTGTCAAAAAAAAAAATCTTAAAAAAAGGGGGGGCCCCAAGGACCAACAACTTTTTGGCCCTTACCTTGTAATGTCTGTGAGGACACGAGACATAAGAAAACCTGTACTGTAACATCATGTAATTCAGTTATGTCCCATATCTCTTGATCAATGAGATTTAGCGGCCACAGAGGGAAGTGATTGATGTAGATTGTGCCTATGGAGAGTCACATAGAGAGAAGACATTCTCTCAGGCTTTCACAAGGAGCAAATTGGTCAACCAATGGCCATGACTCATCCACGAAGCTGACACTGACAAAGGCTCTACCAACTGCAGGACAGGGTTTCAGGATAGATTCTGAGGGGATTTGACTGATCTTATCAGATACAAAAGTTTTTGTTGTCACATAGTTCTTGGTTTTTCTTAGTCTAAACCATCCTGCAGCAAAGTATAAAAATGAAGTATAAAAAGTAAAGCCATATTAACCTGCTGACCTGTAAAATGCTCAAAACAACAACTTCTGACATTACCAGTCCTATGGAAAATGCACTACTATTATGGACTCCTGGAATATATTGGAATAATTGGAATATTTTGCTGAATTCACATACCTAAAATATTTAAATGACAATGGAATGCCCCTCTCTGACAAAACTAAACAAAACATGAGAGTACAAAATGAATGCCTATTTTGTATCTGCATATTTTTTGTGTTTGTGGACAGATTGTTATGTCTGCATCTTATATAATGCATAACTACTAGGACAACAATACATAATGTATTAATTATTGAAACAAGTAATTATTGTTCTAGTAATCTGTTTTGAAACTATCTCATTGCTATTTGTTTCTGAATAAAATTAATTTCTAAAAAAAGAAAAAAACATAAAATATAGTAAGAAAAAAATTTTAAAAGATAGGTATACAGACACATTCTCTTAATTCAATGAATAGAGGGATCTGCTATAATATAGTTTGTAATTAGAATATCATGCACCTTGTACAACAAATAACCACTAAGAAAACAATATGCAATGTATTAATTATTGCATCTGTTCGACTAATTTGATTTGAAACTGTCCCATTACTATTTGTTCTTCAACAAAATTATGAGAAAAATAGAACCAAGGTGGACAGCAGCACTACAAATTGAACAAATAATATAAATATATTCCAGAAGTCTAATTGGCAGTTCATTTTATTAAAATAACACTTGGTTATGGAAGTGATGGATGTTGAATAAATTCTGATTATTAAAAAAGAAAAATACAGTATTTTTTGACAAACATGAATAGCCATTAAAGTATTAAGAACAAAAATATGTAACCTTGGAAAGCTTAAGACATTTAATACACTGACTCAAGAACATCCAATAACATAGCTGATCCATCGTAGACGTTAATACAAAGTACTAGATGCAGAATATATGACTTATCTTCTTGGTTCTACTTATTTTCTTTTGATTATTGATACTGTCCATTGAAAGACTTAAAAGACATTTTGTTGTAAATTGCTTTCAGAAATTTTTGATCTTCAAGCAGAATTATCTTAGGAGAAATATTCAGATCTACTAAATCTATTTTTACCATGAATGCATATGAATTGTGAATAAATTATATATGTGGTAACGGAGTGATGGAGTTAAGGATCAGTAATGCGGGCCACTTTGCAGACGCCTCTATCCTCTTGGTCGTTTATTGCCAACCATGGTCAACCCCACAGTGTTCTTCGATATCGCTACTAATGGCGAGCCCTTGGGCCGCGTCTCTTTCAAGCTGTTTGCAGACAAAGTTCCAAAGACAGCAGAAAACTTTCATGCTCTGAGCACTGGAGAGAAAGGATTTGGTTATAAGGGGTCCTGCTTTCACAGAATTATTCCAGGATTTATGTGCCAGGGTGGTGACTTCACACACCACAATAGTGCTGGCGGCAAGTCCATCTATGGGGAGAAATTCGATGATGAGAACTTCATCCTGAAACACACTGCCCGGGCATCTTGTCCATGGCAAATGCTGGGCCAAACACAAACGGGTCCCAGTTTTTCATCTGCACTGCCAAGACTGAGTGGCTGGATGGCAAGCACATAGTCTTCGGGAAGGTGAAAGAGGGCATGAATACGGTGGAGGCCATGAAGCGCTTCGGATCCAAAAACGGAAAGACCAGCAAGAAGATCACCATCACCAACTGTGGACAGCTCTAACGCTGTGACTTGTGTGTATCGCCACCACCAGACCAGACCATTCCTCTAGCTCAGGAGAGCATCCTGCACCCTACCTGCTCAAAATGCCCCATCGTCTCTGCTCTTATAGCAGTTCTTTGGGTTCCATGTTTTCCTTGTTCCCCTCCAAATGTACCTGGATTGCAGAATTAACTTTATGGTTATGAATAAAACTAAGTAATGGTTGAAAAAAAAAAAAAAAGAATCAGTAATTCCTCCAGACAAAGGTATCATTTAGTTGCCTATCACAATCTTAAAATATTTCTTTCCACCATCAGTATCAATTGCTTTTCACTTAGGAAAGTAGAATGAAGAAATGTAGACTAATTCTTTCCTAAGTGCATGTGTGAACAAAATGTGTTTGACACTGATACCTAGCTCCTTGAGGAGACAGATACTGTTGAGACAAAAGCTACAAAATTCAGTATCAGCAGCAACAAGCAACACCTGAGAATAAATATACAGGAAATATTTGGTGCTTAGATTGCAGAGAAAATGAAAGATACCTAGAAACAAAGCCAAAATAATCATAATTTAAAAATTGTATCGTAAGAAAAGTTATATTGTCTGCATTAAACAATTACTTAAGCCTATTTGTTTTTCAGTCATTTCACTTAGAACAAACAGCTAAAAAAAAAAAAAAACCCCAGCAACAACAAAATTCAAAGAAGATGAAGAAACCACAAATCTGTACATGTCTTAAAGGCACAAAATCTCTGTACTGTGTTTGTTGCCACAATTTTCACCTAAAATTCACTTTCCTACCACATCTCCACTTTTGAAGAAGCAGCATGAGTGATCTGAATATTTTCACCATGCAGATGATTTGCATTCTAACAGTTCATGAATGGTTAATCTGTAGACTTTAGGAATACACAACTACAATTGTCCATGTTGAGGGCATCCCCAAGACTATATATGCATATCTAGGTCTCGACCACAGCACATATTACTCTAAATTCTCACACACCCTTCTTAATGTGTTCATTTATTCCACTATGTATTTTCTATTTTTCTTTCTGAAATAGCTAAAAATTATATTTAAGTCATGGGATTCAGCAAATTTATTGTGTGCATGGTGTAAATTGTATTTCCTTATATCTTCTTTGCCAAATGTCCTCAGACATCCAATGACTTCTCTTTGGTGATCCTGCCCAGTGGTAAGCTGAGGAATCCACTTTGATATGTTCAGCTAATGTTTTTAAGGCTTTATCACTTGATCTGATCATTTGATGTAACCTGTGGAACTCTGTCTTCATTTCTCATCAGTCTTATTCATACCAGAAATTCATATTGTCCTGTAGTAATGGGCAGTTATCTGGTCTGAGTCATTAGGGAGAGAGGGAAATAGAACTGTCATTGACTTTCAGGGAAGAATCACTCCGTCTGAAGGCTGATCAGTGGATGCCACTCAATAGTCACCTCTTATGGCCAAATGGCAACTTCTAAGCCTCCTTTGGAAATCATAATTCATGAATTTGGAGAGTTCCACTGTTTCTCTGCAATATTTTCTGGAGGTATGAAATAATCTTAAAATTCATATGATTCAGTACAGAAAACTATGGATATTTCCATCAAAGAGCATAATGCAAATTTGATTGAAAGAAGGGCTGATATTTCGCATCTGTAGCTGCAGCTATACCAAGTACCTGAACATAAGCATCTGCTCTGCTTGTATGCTGCTTTGCCATAAAACTTAATACATAAGTCTCACAGCACTCCTTCTCTCAGGAAGCTGTCCTTTGGATAGAGCTTTGTAAGGATGAAGTCTCCTGTTTTTAACACATTTTTTTGGACCATTAACATCACCTTGGGGATATGGAGATACCCTGATGGTCTAAGCTCCTGCCTGGCAAGAACAAGGAACTTCTTTCAATCCCACCCACCACATGCAATGCCAGTAGGTACATGTGCCCAAGGCACATGTACCAGCCCTGAAACAGGGCATGATTATGCCTGCCTGTAATCACAGTACTGGGGAGGGTGAAACAAGAGGATCTGTGAGTCTGAGATTCATAAAGTCTGAGACTCTTAGAAAGGCGATGTAAAAAATAAATAAAAATTAGAAAAAGAAGAAATGTCACTTGAAATAGATAGTGGTTGACTACATAACATTTTTCATTCAGTTTTAGAGCAACTCTCTGCTATTCACATGTACTGTCTTATACAAGATAATCCTGGGGCAAGTGTTTGAAATATTCAAGGCAAATTCCACTAGCTTCTTATGCCTTAGCACTGCAGTTCCACTATATCAAACCTCCTACTTTCTATGGGAAAAGCATTCTTTATTGCCACCTTAGATTCACGATGAAGAGAATAAACTATATTTCCATTTCACAAAGAAGTGTAAATTTATAACTATCTTTATTCCATCACGTTTTATGATTATTGAGTTTCTTTTTTATTGTTATTGATTTACTTATTTGGTATGGGGTTTTACTGCACAGCTTGGATTCATGGTAATCTTCCTGTCTCAGCCTCTCCAATGTTGGGATTATAGATATGCACCACCAGGACTGGCCTGTTCAGAGCACCAGGGCTTCTGTGGGATAGCAGGGCCTGCAGTACTGGGCATCAAACCTAGGTCCTTGCTCTTGCCAGGCAGTTGCTTATATCTCAGAGCTGTCTCCCCAGCATAATAATTGAATTTCTTAACTGTAGTTTTTATAAGTTTACATAATTAACATAAAGAACTAGTTTAGGACAAATTAGCCTTTAGTCCTGACTTCTCATACAAAATAATGGCTTCCATAGTGTCTTAAACCTCATTGAGTTAGTGATTCAAAATATGTTAACAAAACAGGTTCTATGAGCATTGTGGTTCATTCTGCTGTAGAAAGACCTTCAGGGTAATGAAAACATCAAAGAATGGTATGGCAACACACAAAGCCTTCCCCTACATGAAACTACACTGCCTAACCCTCTTTAAGAGAAGAGGACTAAGCACATGAACTGAATGCTGAATACAGGCCCGTGGATGATGCCCAAATGTCTTATTATACACACAATGTCACTTTTCACTAAGGTGCCCACACACCGTACCTCCCTAGCATGTATTAGGGTTGCCTTGAGGGATAAACTTCCCACATGCAGGCCTTGGGGAAGGCCAATCTTCTCATCCACAGAACCTAGTGCTCTTTTGGTGTTGTTCATAACATGGGTGACAGAATCAGAAGTGTTTTAAAATATGGTCTGGAAAAGAAACACTGGCAGATTTGCAGTTAGAAATTTTTCTACTCCTCCCATTCTCACTTTTTAACACCTAATCCAAAATATCAATGGGAAGGAACAAAGCCAACTATTCAAAAATTTATTATAATTAAGGAAACTATTCCGAACTTTAGAACACTTTCATGTGTGATTGACAGGTATAAATGTTTAACTTTACAGAAAAGCTAAAGAGCCCTATTGTGTATCCAGAGGTGTCATGCAAACAAGCCAGTCAATAAGTAGCTATTCTCTCCTTGAAGGAATAAAAACTGTGTAAATAAAGATGACAGCCTATGCTGTGGAGTGGGGACCTGCAGGCCTACATGGCAACCCATTCCAGTGAACGTGGAACCTCTCTTCAAGTGTGCGGTAGGCAGAGTAACAACCACACAGAAGGAAGGCTTTAGAACTTACATTGGTCTGTGATCAAGGTCATAAGGTCTGATGCTTTTAGTTATAGTTACCTGAATTTTGACAAGGATCTTATAGGAATCTGAGATTTGACAGAGAGGGAAACACAATTTTCCAAGGCCTTGAAGCTGATTGATAAAGGCAAGTTGTGTGGCAGTGAGAACCTGGGTGTGACCACAGTGTGTCCCCTCAGCACATCTCACATAATTCCTACTGCTGACATGGGTGTGCCGGTTGGTTCCATAAAGCTTACTCAATACTGCCTCTGAGGAACTGGGATTGGGAAGTAATCTTTATCTTTCTTGTCACTTCTCAGGAAAAGCTCACTTGCTTCACCTTTTTGCATACTTTCAAATTCATTTATGTATCTATTTCCTATAACTTATGTCGTCTATCATTTGGACTCCACTGCTCTGCTGGTTTGAGGGATGCTACCCCTACCTAGGGATGTAGAGAACCGTTGACTGGTCTGAATGTGGTACCCATTTTTATTTTTCTTGAACTCGACTAAAGTGTTGCTTAATACTCAATCCACTAGTTATTTGCTTTTAATATTTCATATTTTATAATTAACACAATAATTCTTTGAAACTGCCATAATAATGTTCTCAAAGAATTGCGTGTAGGAGGCTTGGCTCCAGTGTAGGTGTGTTGAAAGATTGTGAGACTACCGAAAGGTAGGCTCTAGTGGAGCACAGTGAGGTCTTGCCCAGAAAGGGTGAGTGGCATTCCTGTGGAGGGGACTGAAACTCCAAGGAGTATATTGTTCCATGAAAGTGTGCTGCTATGACACCATGAATGAGCTCTATCTTCCTCTCTGTCTAGCTCACAATCCCTTCCTGGGACACCTCAGGCTTGTACCTTCCCCTGTGTGACTTCTTCCACCTTGAGTACACTCATCAGGTAACGAGGCTAATGCAATGCTGCTCAACCTCCAGAACACTTCTATATATTTTGCCCAGCCTCAGGTACTTTATTACAGCAACATTACTACACTAATATGATAACTAATTCACTAAATAGAGGGAATGCAATACCTTTGACTAAAATATTCATGCTCTTAACCAATAGTTACTGCATATCTTAAACTATCTAAAATTCCATTAGCTATTTCTAGAGGAACATTTTTGAGTATAAGAATCTAATAAAAGATTTACATAGTCAGAGAAATGATGACCAGCCTGCATTACTGGAAGCTAAAAGAATCTATGTGCTTCGAGTGATAGTGGGGAATGATGGTATAGTTTATCATGTCCAGTAGTTCATGTTTATTTTATTCTCTCTATTTCCATTTCTCTCTTTCTCTCTGCCATTCTTTCTCTAACTGCAAGAAAAAGAAGAAAAGGAAGAGGAAGAAAGAAAGAAAGAAAGAAAGAAAGAAAGAAAGAAAGAAAGAAAGAAAGAAAGAGAATTACTATGAGTCCGATCTGTATAGTGAGACCCTGTAGATTATGCACTAAATGCATTTTAAAAAAATACTATCAGCATTCTACATTTGAAATACAATCTAAGTATAGTTTGAATTTTCTATTGTGAATACTGATTCTGTTCTGAAATACTAAAAAATAGCCTCAAATCTGTTCTAGTTTTCTTCAATGTGAGTCATTTTTGTCCTCAGAAAAGAATTCAATAAATAGAAAAGTATATGATTCTAAGATTCTGTTAAATTTTATTTAGTAAATGATGTCTTCCTGTAAAAAGAAGAAAACCAAGCTTTTGTTTTTTTATTGGAGTGCGATTCCAATTCAAATGATGCAATATAGGACTTTAATCATGTAAGTAGTAAAGACAAGATCATGGTATCTCCCCTGCCAGGTAAATAGTAACTAAATGG
The DNA here is from genome assembly GCA_004027165.1 of Ctenomys sociabilis. Taxonomy (NCBI): domain Eukaryota; kingdom Metazoa; phylum Chordata; class Mammalia; order Rodentia; family Ctenomyidae; genus Ctenomys; species Ctenomys sociabilis. The sequence goes on along the minus strand of PVKA01001354.1, from coordinate 136,295 downwards.
TAAAGGCAGAAATAATGTTGTGGGAATGCCTGAAATTTGTCTCCACACACAACTTATTTTGAGCTTCTTTTTATTAGCACATATTTGTGTAAAGAGGAGCCCTTTGTCAGGGGCAGCTGGGGCCCACTCAGAGTATCTTTATTGTTTATCAATTCTTCTCACCCAACACCCGTCTTTTCCATCTCTTCTGCCCCTTTCATTTTGCAAAAGATCTCCCTGTTTCATATTATCCATTTTTATTTTTATTTCTGTTTGCCTTTTGTGTTTTTCATGTAAGAAATACCATGCAGAAGCCATCAATATTTTAAACACATTCTATATTTATTCCATAAATTTAAAGTTCCTAAATTAAGAAAGTCACCACAAAAATGTAGGCAATTTCTACATACTTATCACTTTGATGTCTAAATGTGGTAAAAGGTTAAGGTTCTTTAATTATTTAATCCTTTTTGAAATAGTCTAAAATCATTTTGCATTGAAACAAAACAGCTCTAACATAATTTATGAAATGAATATTGAAAAGCAGTTTTGGAAATGTGATTGATATGATGATTTCTCCACCAGATTCTCTTAAACTTTTGTTTATAGATTTTCATAATTTCATCTTTTTATGTTACAACTGAATGTCTTAGAACACCTTTAGAGAGAAATGAAACCAGGAAAGAAAGTTTGCAGTGCCTTCACAGAATACTGAAGTCATGTACCAACAAGGAGCTTTTTTAAAATTTTATTTAGAAACAAATAGCAATGAGACAATCTCAAAGCAGATTATTAGGATTGCCATTATGGAAATCAGTGTGAGACTCCTTAAGAAACTAAGACTTGAAATCCTATTCCAGCCAGCTATCCCCCTACTAGGAATTTTCCTGGAGGAACGGAAAGTATCATATCATAGTAATATATGTATACCTATGTTTATAGCAATTTGTTATAGCAAAATCTTGGAAACAACCAAGATTCCCATCACCTGAGTAATGGATAGAAAAGTTGTGGTATTTTTATATTATGCAATGGAGTATTACTCAGCTATAAAGAATGATAAACTTGAAGCTTTCATATTTAAGTGGATGCCACTTGAACATATACTCATAAATGAAATAAACCAGACATGCATGTGGAAACATCGTACAGTCTCCCTAGTATAATAACTCAAAAGAACAAATACAAATAGAAAGATATAACACACTTAAAAGGAAAGCAAGAACTTGAAGACTAGACAATGAAGATATAGCAAGAAGAGCTAATAAAACATGATAGAAGCAAAGCAATACAGTTATATGTACCAGATGGGCAAGGCAATGACCCTCAGAATCTTCAGAGGATTTTTGACTCTAGCAGTTAATTGGAAGGATTCTTACCCTGACTAACTATATATTCTGATACTTGTAACCTAAGCCACTGTACTGAAGATGACTGTTTGTAGTAGTAGGTTCAGTCCGGAGTATCTGTCATTCTGGTCTTCTGAATAGGTGCTGCTTGACATGCCAGTTGTGCCAAGCTGTCTCTCTGGGAGATGTTTGTTAAAAAAGAAGGGGGGGTAGTGAATGAAAGCAGCAGAGAGGAAAAGGAGTGATGCAGGACTGTCCTGCTACAGTGCTGTATATGGGTAGATTTCTAAACTTATGTGCAAATGATTGTAATTGTTTATTCCTCTTTTTAAAATATATTTTCATGTTTTAAATATTTTACTTCGTATTTTGTAGGGATTGAAAATTTAACATAACAATACTTGATGAAAAATACCTGTTTCACGTTAAACCTAAAATGTTTGATATTCAGACAGAAAGTGAGGTTAAGCTCAACAGCCTAGGATGTATGGTAATAACAAAAAGTTTCTGTTCTAGAGGGTTAACAACCTAAGTTTGCAGACCAAAAATTAGAAAAAAAGGAGAGCTGCAAGGACAGCCAACATTTTGGCCCTACCCTTTCAAGATCAATTAAAACTCAGGACATATGAGAACCTGTACTGTAACATCATGCAACTCAGGTGTGTTCCAAATTTTCTGATCAAGAAGATTATGGGGCCAAAGAGGAAAGTGATTGAGGATGTAGAGTGTCCTTAAGGATAGTCACTTGGAGAGAAAACATTCTCTCAGGCTTTCATAGAAAGCAAATAAGTCAAGCTATTACCATGACTCATCCACATGGCTGACACAGACAAATGATCTACAAACTGTGGTACAGGGTCTCAGGATAAATCCTGAGATGATTTCATTGGCTTAATGAGATACTAAATCTATAATTCTTGTTACATAGGTCTTGCTTCATCTTAGTCTTAACCATCCAGCAGAAAAGTATTAAACCGAAGGATAAGAGGTAAAACCATATTACACTGAACTGTAAAAGACTCAAGTCAACAACTTCTGACATTGCCGGATATATGGAAAACCCAGTACTATTTATTATGAACTAGTGGACTATTTGGGAATATTTTGCTAAATTCACAGACCTATAATATTTAATCGACAAAACTAAACAAAAAGTGGATACAAATGAATTACCATTTTGTATCTGTATATTTAAAATAGTTAAGATAGCTATACAGCTACATTTTCTTAATTCAGTGAATAGAGGAACCTGTTCTAATCATGTTTGTAAATAGAAAATCATGTCTGCATCTTGTACAACAATTATCCACGAAGAAAACAATATGTGATATATTAATTATTGAAACTGTCCTACAAATTTGATTTGAAATTGTCTCTTTGCTATTTGTTTCTCAGTATAATTATGAAAAAACAGATTATTAGGACAGTCTTCATAGTAGTTATTCATAGTACAAGATGCAGACATGATATCTTGTCCAAACTCTATTAGTACAAATCTTTCTTCTCATTGAATTAAGAAAAAGTAGCTACATATATATATATGTATATTACAAAATGGTCCTTAGTGAACATTAAGCTCAATTGCCTATGCTATAGGATAATAACATCATAAGTTTCTCTTCTGAGGGTTAACAACAAGTTTGGAGACCAAAAATTAGACAAAAAGAAGGCTACAAGGACAGCCAACAGAGAGCTTTTTAAGGAGCAAGTAGAATTTTCAACGTCCATTAACACAAGTCCTTGTTTAAGTTACCATAACTGTGAGTCAAAACACAGCAAGAAATAAACAAAATCACTTAGTTTATGCATATCTTTGATTTGGCAGTAATTAATCAGATCATTTTCCCTACTTGGTATCCTCTAGCCTATGTTACATACCTCACTGTATACATTTTTCACTTTTAAATGCTTGATATTGAATTTTGTTTTTCTGTTGTCTTTTTCTTTGGATCTTAAATTAGTCTAATAATGTTTTGTTTGATATTTCAGCTCTATATGTAATGTATCTTTCAATTTCATGTAACATTTTATTGATGGTAAAATTTACTATTTAATTTCTCTAGATATGATTTCCCACTTTTATGTTAAAGTATGCAATATAAACTAGTGTATTAAAAGAAGTTAAAATCATTGAAATCATTGGTAAATTTTAAATATTAAATAAAACTAATCAGGATATGAGTTTAAAAGTTGATTATCAAATGTGAAATTATATGTCATTGCCAGTATTTTATTATTGTTAATGTTTGCAATAAGTGCATTTCTTACATAGTGTTAGCATTAAGAAAGATGAGCACCTGGTTAGAAAGCCAGTGCACTTATGATTTCATACAGTTATGTTCACCAGGGCTTTGGTAGAATAGAATTGCAGAGGAATTATGACACATATTTATTGATATATAGGACCTACTGACCTAGTAGAAGATAAACAAAAAAGTAATTATTCATTAGTTAGAAAGAGGACATTTAGTCTCATTAATTTTGCATGAGCTTACTATGGAATTAATTCATCATAAAAATTCAGTGAGTACTGCCACCATACAATCTTAAACATTTTAAAATATTTTGTGTTGCATTCCTTTCCATCTTCTTCAGAGTGCATCAGTTATTCAGGTGGACCAACTGTTAGTAAAAGTCATCAGCTGTTTTGTCACTGCAACATTTCAGTGTATATCCAGGTGGCTTCTGTACCTCTTTCTTTCAGTTTCTTAGCTTCACTTTCCTTCACTGTCACACCTTTGCACAAGGAAACTGGGATATTTGAAACCCTGAAATTCTTAATACTGATGAAGTTCATGAAAGGTTGACACTTTTCTTTTGTCAGGGAAAACAAAAGGCATCTATGAACAGAGGTTCAGAGCACCTCAACTCTGGGATTAGCTGCAGTCTCAAGAGACAAGTGGGCTGCTAATAATGCAACATGTGGACAACTGAGATTCACATTTAAGCAAAGAGGTGATATCTCTATCCCCAAAAGAACAGAAATTGAACATGAAACTTCTCTACTCACCAAAATGAATCATTTCGAGATTATCGAAACCTGACTGTGAAAATCTCTTCTCCAGTAGACCTGCGATTTCTGAAGGTTTGAGCAGGTATAAGTATGTTTAGAAAATGCAGATGGATGTTTTATTTCGAAATTTTCATATGGCTAGTTCTCTCTTCAAACTCTTGCCATTTTATATGATTCCAGCGTAGTTCTGAAACAGAAAACAAATTCATATTTTGCATTTGTTTTGCAATAATATTCTTTTTGAAAAGAACATTATTTACACACCACGTCCATCAAGCATTTGTGTGTGAATGAGTGCATGGGTGTTGATATTATTTAATATTTACTTCACATAGCATATTGAAGTTGCAGGCATATTTGCAAAAAGTTCTTGAAATGTACTGCTGGAGAACGGTAGTACATTATAGCTGTGTTACAGTGAAAATCTGTTCCTTCCACTTGATTTAATTATTGTATTCAGAAATCTTGTAAGCTTAACTGTATATTATAATGCCAAAAAAAACCTGGAGAATTAATTTCTATTTTTCTTGAGTTTGCAGCACAATTTGTCTTTAACAAAACTGAGATATATGTTCATAGGGACCATATTCCCAAACAAAATATTGTGTGTAGAATTTTCAAGTACCAGAGTAAAATACAATTAGCAAAGCAAATCTCTTGTTTCTCAAGATAAGTGGGAATTCTCACAATCTCTATATACTCCTACTTTGTTATTGTTTATCATAGACCTAAAACAAGCAATTCCACGTCAGTGTTTTACTGGAAATGTAACTTGCTTTGCTACATCTTACTCCATGGATATGATGAACTCTTCATAAAGAAAACTCACAGAAGGAAAAACAAATCCTGTCAGTAGGAAACCAGCTCTTCACCTCAAAAGTGCTTGCTCCTTTTTGTAGCGCTGAATATTTTTCAAGCCATCAAAATTTGATTCCTTTTGCAATCGTGTTTCACTAATAATAGCTTAAATATCTGTGATACATCCAAACATGTTTTTCTTGGATACAGTTGTGCTTAAATTTACTGTTTTTCAAAAAAACATTGATGTAAAAAAGAGGCAGTTGCAAACGTATATGTCTAATTTTTGAAGAATAAAACTCTGCTTATAGATTGAGGAGTTGGGTTTTGATTTAGCAATATCCATCCAAGTATATCCCAGGCTTACAAATTCCCTAACCTCATTAAATAGCAACTACCTTGAGGATGCAACTCCTGCACCCTACTAGAAATCACAGATACCTTACATATTGCCTTAGTAGAAAACTGGTTCTCTTGATGACAGAATATGTAAACATGCAAATAATATAGACAAGTTTTGCACTGTAAGTCAGACAAAGTGATGTGGATCTGAGCAAAGGAATTTTTCAGATGGATGTCAATCTAAGATCTCAAGAGATACAAAAATCATCCTGAGTTATCTGAATAGAAAAGGAAAACACACAGGTTCAAATAAAAGTAAGTCACTTTGCTTCAGAAGGAGAAGCAGGTGGTCTAGGGATTGATTATAAAGCTGTAGACTTTGCTTTGAAATTAGAGGATAAAAATTTAGCCCACAAAGCTCAAAAAGGAAATGAAGTGGGTTCTTTGTTTCTTGTTATATTCTGCTATATGTATATATCATGTTTATCATTATTTCCACAAGCTCATTGCTATCGTTTCTGATTAATGAGGATATTTATTATCTATGTTGACAGTGATCAAATACAGAGTATATACTACCTGCAGTTTCACTACACTATGAGCCACATGCTGTACATTAGGTCTCCAGAACTGACCCATCCCATACGAAGCTTTGGACTCTCCAATCTCTATTTCCCTATTCTTCCCCTAAGATTCTAACAAATACCTAAGGAACAGACTGTTATAATTTTTGTGCTATATTTAAGACCTATTCTCCTCAATTTTCTGTATTTTTATCCTCTGTATTTAGCACAGAGTGTACAGGATCTCACTACTTAGATCATACTCATAGTGATTCTCCTGTTGTCAACCTCCCTTCAAGTGCTGGGATTATAGGTGTGCACCTCCATGCCCAGTCTCAATCACTGTCCCTAAGCTCGCTGGAGTCAGGGCCATTGCGGCATGCAAGGAACTGAACCAGATCCGCTATGCTATGATGCTATGCCTAACAGGTGCTTTTTGTCAGCTGAGCTCTCTGGCCAGGCCTCTTCTGTATATTCTTGAACACATCTCCTACTCTGAAATGAAAATAGTTTATATTTTGCTACATAAGTTCCTGTGCTCTTTCCTCTTCTTTCTCTACCTCTTCAATCAGTTATTATTTTCTTTTTCAGATAAGCTCTAGAATCACTTACCTACCTAAAACTGTTTCAAAGAAGGATTGAAATGACATTAAAATTAACTTTATTTAGGAGATTGACCAAAACTCCATTCATTCTTTGATAGAGTGTTATGGCTTTAAAGTTGGTTATCTGACTGCAGTCTTTATTAATCTCTTGTTTCAATTTTATTTCATTTTATAAAGAGTAAAAAATGAAAAAGAAACTCATAGCAAGATCAAATAGCAAAAAAAAAAAACAAAAACAGTAACATATAGCTATATATAAGGTACAGAATTTCAAAATATGCATAAAAATTAACAATAGTTAATTTATATCTTGTATTTTTCGGTCATCAAATCTGTTGCTCAGATCAACAGGTATACAACATTGGTTTAAAAATTAAATATCAGTGCTTGCTTTCAGTAAATCTTAATTGTTTATTACCCTTTTTTACTCTTTAATATATTTTAAGGAGAATATAATAATAATTCATTAAACATTAGAAATGCTACACTTTTAGGGAACAAAATGAGTGGTATTTAGCCACAGTTTTTGTATTGCACTTTGCTGTCTTCAATGTAGTTGCTGAAACTTCAGACATTAGCATATAGAGGTAGTCAAGGCGAAATTTTAAACACTTAATGCTACTTTCCAGATCTTTTAATAGCTGTCACATAGCATCGCACTGTCATAACACTGAGCCTCTCTGTCCCTGATTATAGCTAAGATGACCTAAAGATTAGAATGGATTGGTTGATTTTATGGAAATAATTTTTTCAAAGGTGGTGCATTGCTAGGGGGACTCAATATTGTCATTTGTCTAGGACAGACATCTCGATTTCTTTGGGATTGAGAGTAGCTGGGAAAGTCAGAGTTTAAAGGCAAAGCCCGGAGACCTGTGTTTCCTGTTCGTCACATCAGGAGGCATAGACTTTCTCCCTGGATTTTCTCCTTGAGATTTTGGAAGGAGTGTTGCCAGACTGTCACTTACATGTCTGTTTTGACAAACTGATTTCAACATTCTCATCTCCAAACTATAAAAGTGTAATGTTAGTTTTCCCAATCATTTTGCTATAAACCTCTATAACAGCAACAGGAAACTTATTTACAGTATAATGGAATATCATTCTTTGTCTCTCTTCCTATTCTATCTTGACTCTTTTGTATCGCTTAATATCGTTTTACTTTTAAACACATATATTCTTTATTTCCCCATAGGAATGTGAGCATTTTTTTGTTTTGTTTTGTTTTCATTTTAAGGAAGGACCTATAGGATGTTTAGGGTCTCACTACTAGATCAGACTCATAGTGATCCATCTATCTACAGGCTCCTGAGAACTGGGATTATAGGTGTGCACTAGCACACTCAGTATCAATTGCCATCTCAGTGTGCCCTTAGGTCAGGGCTGGTAAGGCAGTCCCAGAGATCAAACCTTTGTCTCCTGTGCCTACTTGTAAATGCTTTAATCCACTGGGATATTTGGCAGGCCCTCTGCCCTGTCCTTTAAAGTGTAATGTATATACTGATAAATTAATGTTTTGACATTTAACCAGGAATATGTTGGCCTAGTAACATATATTAAAAACATGGAAATTAAATGAGAACTGATGTTTTTAAACAGAGAATATAAGTGAGAGGTACTTTTCATTCCTCAAATGATATCTTGCTTTATTAATAACAATTTTGCTTATGAGAAGAAGCTTAAAATATAACATGTTTTATTTTTTAATTTTTTTATAATTTTATTTTAGCTCTTTAGTCCATCTGCACAAATCATAGGGTTTACATTTTATGTGGAAAATGGTACATGTTCCTAACTCTGGCCTATTCCATTTTCCATTTTTTCGTTTCTCACACAAAAATGAAATGGTTGTTTATTGTTAATTGTTTAAAAACTGTTTTCTTGTCCCATTGACATTTTAATGTCTTTTAATGAGAGTTCTAAAATAATTGATAAAACATTATAAATGGTACACAGAAGAACAAGAGGAGAAGTATTCAACCATATTTTTTGTATTGCACATTGCTGTCTTTGAAGTGGTTGAATAGATGATTGTCAATTTAATCATATTCCAAATATTTAGTCAGCCTTAGGATCAATGCAAATTAAAAGACTGATCTATATTAGTTTCCTGACTCAAGTCTGCAGAAGAGCAGTCACAGGTTTGCCAATCGGTAGATCTGGATAAGTGTCGAGACAAAAACAAAACTCTGAGTTCTGAAGTTTGAAAAGGAAAAGCCTGCACATTGCAAAAGTCAAGATGTATATAAGAATTCCATCTGACTATGAAAGGAAACCTGACATTGTCATTAGGTAGTTGGATCGTAGCTCAGGATACACATGGGTGACCTGAGTCACAGCATGACCTACTGTCTGGAGCAGAATATCAACTTTATCATTTAATATTTTTGCAACATAAGAGGTTAATTTTTGTTTCCAATTTTATAATGTAAAAACCGATCAACAGGGAATAAAATGAGACTGGTACTTTGGCTAATGAACTCAATTTTTCCTCAATTATGATGAAGATACCTGTTCTGATGGTAATAAACAGATTTGGAGTCCCTGAATATTAGCAAAATGTTGCCAAATGTTTCTATTTACAAAAGGAATTCCTCATAAACAGAATCAATCATGAATGGAACTATACTGTACCTAGTATTTGAAAAACTGAGTCAAAATTTGTAAATTTTCCAGCCTATATAGCCCATGACTGACATTAATCTCTTTTCTTGTTCAATCAACAGGAGACAAGAAAGGTTTCATGTAATCATGGATACTGAGTCATGGAGAAAATGACATTTTCTTTCATCTGTCTTATATCAACTTTTCTACAACCAAGGAGCTGCGCAAAGCCAAATGCATGGCAGGTTGGAATCATACAGGTGTGAAGGAATTTCTTCTACTAGGCTTAACTGAAAATCCTGATCTGCAGATTCCACTCTTTGTGCTTTTCACCCTCATTTACCTCATCACACTCTTAGGTAATTGGGGGATGATCATCTTGATTTGGCTGAATGTCCCCCTTCACACTCCCATGTACTTCTTCCTCAGCAACCTTTCCTTTTGTGACATCTGCTACTCTACGGTTTTTGCTCCCAAGATGCTGGTTAATTTCCTGTCCAAATATAAGTCGAGTACATTTTATGGCTGTGTTTTTCAAAGCTTCCTTTTCGTTGTGTATGTGACCACAGAGGGCATCCTCCTGTCCATGATGGCCTATGATCGCTACGTGGCCATATCAAGTCCCCTGTCATACACAGTCATCATGACACACAAGGTCTGTGGGCTGCTCGTCCTTGCATCTTACCTTGGTGGGATGCTTAATGCCCTGACACACACGCTGGGTTTGCTCACCCTAGACTTCTGTGGCCACAACATAGTGAATCACTTCTTCTGTGACATCCCTCCTCTTCTGAGGCTGGCATGCTCTGATGCTCATGTGAATGAGTTGTTACTTCTGACCTTTTCTGGTGTTATTGCCCTGTTCACGTTGCTTGTCATCACGAGCTCCTACGTCCACATCATCATTGCCATCCAGAGAATCCGCTCGGCTGAGAGCCGGCAGAAAGCCTTCTCTACTTGTGTCTCACACCTGACTGCTGTGACCATATTCTATGGCTCTGTGACCTTCAGTTACATCCAGCCAAGTTCTCAGTACTCTCTGGAACAGGAGAAGGTCTCAGCTGTGTTTTATACATTGGTGATTCCGATGCTGAACCCCCTGATTTACAGCCTGAGGAATAAGGATGTGAAAAGTGCCGCAAGTAGGATAAAGTCAGCATGGTGCACAGGGACTCACACTTGAAACATCCTGTGATTCTGATAACCTACGCCTAAGGAGCATGCGAACTTTCTACGTGTGTGCAACACAGATAGAAGTCCAATTTTTCAAGATGGTGTTCTGCTTCTGCATCTCTCCAGAGTTTTCTCTTGATTTTTCTTTTTCTCATTAAAAGTTGAATAATAAGTCACCAAGCTCAAACCTTAAGGATCATTTTGTCACTGGAAAATAATGTAGTTGTATTTCAAATAAAAAAAGTAGTATACATTTGTTGCATAGAATCTCTCAGGGAAAAGTTACAATGCTTCCTTAGCCTGATTCTCTTATATCATTCCATTAATTCTGTCCTGATAATGACAAAGTTCTAGTAAAAATATGTGACTTAGATTTCATGTTTAAATGACATTCACTCCTTTTATGATCAAATGATACACAATAGTAAAATAAAGAAAAGAACTACTTAGAATATTTTCACCTTATTTTTTCAGCATAATTTCAAAAAGAATCATAACCATCTTTCATTTTGTTTTACTACGAATCAGAGATCTTCAAGTTAGGAAAAAAAATCAGTTTGCATAGTAAGGAATGGAAATCTCTACCACATAAGTACAACTTAAAATTATAAAAGACAAGAATATGGCTATACCTCAGGATTGTAAGTTCAAATAGTAGCAAACCAAATGGCACATTCATGTATCTGTATGTATGAATTTATTTTTATGTTATGAGAATATATGATCAGACTCTCTCAGTGCTTAATGACTAAAACCCTAAATGTTAGACTTTAGGAAAGATTCCAAGATGCCAGTGTTTAAAATGCATTATAGCAAGACCTATGTAACTAAAAATATAACTTTTGTATCTGACAAAATACATAAATCAGTGAAATCCCCTCAGGATTTACCCTCGAACCATGTACAGCACCTGGTAGAACCTTTGTCAGTTTCAGCCATCCGGATGATTCATAGCCACTACTTGACCAACTTGCTTTTGGGGAAAGCCTGAGAGAAACTTTTCTCTGTAGGTGACTCTCCTTAGGCCCACTATGCATCCGCGATCATTTCCTTCTGTAGCCCTATAATCTCCTTGATCAGAAAGATTGGGGCACCACTGAGTATCAGGATGTCACAGTACAGGTTCTCTTATGTCCTGAGTCCTCACTGACCTTGGGGACCAAAATGTTGGTTACCCTTGTAGCCCTTCTGTTTCTCTAATTTTTGTTTGCAAACTTAAGTTGTTAAATATCCAGAAGAGAGACTTAATGATGTAATTACCCTGTATCAGATGCAATTGAGCTTAACGTCACTATCTCTCTGAATATCAATCCTCTTAGACACAACATGGAACTGCTATTTTTCAGCAACCATGAATATTCTAAACTTTAAGTCTGCATAGAATGTGAAAAAAAAAACTATTGCATATTTGTACACAAAAATTTAGAAATCAAACCACACACAACATTGTAGCAGCACAATCCTATGACTTCTTTTTCTTGTCTCTTGTTTTCTTTTATTGCCTTTCAAAATTACTTTAAGGAGAGAATAGTAATAATTGTATGACATTAGATGCAGTTTGCATTTAGATGACCAAACTGACAAGTATTACTATGTGAATGTATAGAGACCACTGCATTCAACAAAAGCAGTCAGTACCTGAGTCTGACTGTATGGTTCTCCAACATATGTAGTGTATCAAATAGCTAAGAATACAAATTTAATATCGTGTGCAATCGAAAATCCTGTGAAGTGAACCTAGAACTATACTGAGACATATATGCCTTCTGCATCACATATAGATATTTGTCTTTATTTTTAAATATTTTTCAGAGAATACAGGATGCCAAAAGGAAAAAACAATTAATATTCAACCATTTCTCCATATCTGAGCAAGAGATTAGATGATAAAAATAGGTAATAAAACCACCACTGTTAATTAGCTATTTCTGATTTGAAAATCTATAACATATATGTATTGTTGTATGTTACCCTGTTTCTGCCTTATTTTTTTTTTTTTTGCTTCTGTTTTTACTCTTTAAAATTAAATTAGGAAAAGATAAAACAAATAAATGAATTATAAGATAGAACAATAAAATTCCAGAGGAAAAGCACTCTGAATACAAGGACACGAAATTACAATACTATAGAATTAAGAAATGCTGCAATTAAAAGGAAATAAAAGTGTTTCACTGAAGAGTTAGTTTTTGAAAATCATAAACAACAAATGGACAGCATTTATTGTTTGTTCTTTCCTTACTGAAAAGAGCAATAGGTTTTGAGTAGAGTAATCCTTCTCTTTTGAACTATGTTACTGCTGCCAATTACTGTAAAGGAGGAGGGCAATTTTAGGTGAGGGAATCTGATGGCTGTTGGAATTTCTAAAGGAGAAGCTTTCTGGGAAGTAATCACAGGGATTATAAAAGGAAGACATGGCAGATATTCTGGATTTTTCAATCGATACCAAAATAATCAAAGCTGTACTGAAAATGGACTGAGCAAAACATCTAAAAAGTGGATGTGTGCATGTGGTTAGCGGACATCTGGTGAGAGAAGCTGGAGAAGTGATACAGCACCCTCAGTGTTGGGATCTGGGCTTACACGTAAGGAGGCCATTGCACCACTTAACTCCTTTGCACTGTTTTTATTCTAGTCTATTGGCTTGAAATGTGTCCCAAAAGACTTACAAATTAAGAGCCAAAGAGCTTAAAAATGACAGGAGCATGTTTACTTATGTATGAATGCCATTACATTTATTGAAAGAGCTTCTGAAAGAAAAAAACAGAAAAATAAAATAAGATAATCACCTCTTGAAAAAGATAAGTAGCTGTTAACATAGGGAGAACAAAAGTGTACAACCTGGAAGGATGTTACACCGAGTCAAGACCCCACCAAATAACCGACATCTTCCGTGTTAGAAGTTAATGCAAAGTCCAGAACACAGAATATATAATGTTGTCTTCTTCATTCCATTTATTTTGTTTCTGTTATTGGTATTGTCTATTGAAAGACTTTAAAAACATTTTCTGTAAATTCCTATTAGAAGCTTTTATCCTTCAAGTAAATTTTTTAAGAGGAAACATTCAGATCTGATAAAGTTAATTCATTTATAACTGCATGTGAATTGTGAATAAATTACATATATTATAAAAGACTGCTAGAGTTAAGAATTAGTAATGATCTAGGCCTGCAAACTAAGTTGTCATTTAATTTCCTATCACAATATTAAAATACTACCTTTGACAACCTTTGTTACCTGCTTGCAATTTAGGAAATTATAACAAAGAAATTTGAATATTGTGAGAGTGAACAATATAGACTAATTCTTTCTTAAATGAAAATGTTAAGGAAAAATGTGAGACCTTGCTACACAGTTTCCTCAGAAGATAGATATACTACAAAATTCAATAGCAGCAGCAACAAGGAATACATGAGGATAAATACTGAGGAAATATTTGATACTGGAATAGCAAAGAAAATGGAAAGGTACCTAGAAAGGAAGCCAAAATAACTATACTTTTAAAATTGTGTTTTTAAGAAAAGTTGCAGCTTCTGAACTAAAAAATTACTTAAATATTTTTTTCTTTTCAGGCATTTCACCTAAAACAAACAAACAAACCAAACAACCATAGCAACAGAAAACTTTAAAAAAAAAGAATATAAACAAAGCACAAATGCCTATATGTCATAAAGAGATAAAAAGACTGTACTTTGGGTCTTGGGTCCATGCTTTTCACCTATGAATTCCCTTTCCTCCCACATCTCCATTTTTGAGGAAGCAGCTCAAAAGTGTATGTTTTCACCATATAAATGATTTGCATTCTAACATATTATGGATGGGCAATCCGAAAAACCATAGGAATACACATTGTGATTGTCCATGTTGAAGGCATTCCCCAAACTATTCATGTATATTCAGGTCTGGACCATGTAACATCTCAGTCAAAATTCCCACACACCCTTCCGAATATGTGTGTTTATTCCATGATGTATTTTCTTTGCCTCTTACTAATATAGCTGAAAATTATATTTATGTCATGGATTCAGCAAGTTTATTGTGTGTAGGGTGCAAATTGAATTTCCCCATATCTTCTTTGCCAAATGTCCTCACATCCAATCTCATGACTTCTCTTTGGTGAGCTTCAGAAGATATTACACCTAGGGTCTTGGCCATAGCAAAGAATGTGTGTTACTTTAAGTTTAAAGTTTTATGTTAGGCTGGTCTCCACTGTGTATAAATACCATATTTTCTACTGTGTATTCACCTGTTGAGTATATACAGAACAATTCCAAGACATGGTTACTGTGAGTACTAATAAAATATCAATTTTATTTCTTTTCTTTTAAATTGTGTAAAACGTCACACATCATTGGTTTCTTAATTTAAGCATTTCTGTACATAATGTAACTTTCTTGCAGGCTTAGAAGTCAATTATGCAGCCGGGCGTGGTGGCGCATGCCTGTAATCCCAGCACTCAGGAGGCTGAGGCAGGAGGATTGTTGTGAGTTCGAGACCAGCCTGAGCTACAAAGTGAGCTTAAGGCCAGCCTGAACTGCATAGTGAGACCCTGTCTCAAAAAGACAAAAAAAAAAAAAAAAAAAAAAAAAAAAAAAAAAAAAAAAAAAAAAAAAAAAAA
>PVKA01001354.1:70646-121156 GCA_004027165.1 Ctenomys sociabilis | reverse complement strand
GCCGTTGATACAGATCTCTTCAGTGTAAATTACAAAGGAGACTTCCCTCGGCAGCACGTATAAGCAAGCACAAACAAACTCATCCATACTACGTGTCATCAGTTCTGTGATTCTGATCATATTGTGTGTCTTGAACTTACCTTCCCCCACTGATGGATTTGTTACGCTTTGCACTTCATTTCTTCAGTTACATATCAAGAGGTTTCATTTTACATTCAAAGTTATTCTAATGCTTTTCTCATGGGAAATCGCCACTTTGTACAACTTTAGTATTGAATTTTCACTTGGTACAGTTTTGCATTGACATAGGCCATCTTTACATTATTTATTTTCCTATTGTACTCTGATTTTACACTACAATAGCAGAAAATTAAAGTACTTTCTTCAGAACTTAAAATCATCTGCTGCACATTAAGCACCTAAACCAATATACACATTTAATGACTTCCCATCAGAAAGCTGGTGGCATTCATCAGAGAAGTAGGAAAACTTTCTAAAATGTGTATCCTCAAAAAGTCATCCAGATATAGCCAAAGAAATCTGGGACAAGAAAAGCAAAGTAGGAGGCAACATAGTTCCAGACTTCGAAATACAGTGGTAAAAAACAGTATGGTGTGCAACAAAGTAGAGGTCATAGAAAGAACTCCAGGCACAATGATTATCTGAATGAAAACACATGCTGGGGGGAATTTGGTCTTTTTAGCAAATGGTGCTAGGAATACTGGCTCCATACATGAAAAGACTGAATTTTGCGCCATATCTCACCATATGCTAAACTAAAATCAAACTGGATCAGAGACCTAAATGTTAAAATGGAAATTTTTAATGTTTTAGAAGACAAAATAGGTGAAACTGTTGATTTCTTAGGCATAGGCAATATTTTCTGAACAGAACCCCAGTTATACAAGAAATAGGACCACAATTTAACTAGCGCTATCCTATCATATTGAAAAGATTTCTGCATAGCAAAGTGGAAAGAACCAACAGTGTGAAGGACAACCTACAGAATGGAAAAATATTTTGCCAGCTCTTTCTGAGACAGAGAACTAAAATCTGGGATGTATAGACAAATCACAAAGTTAGGCCACTCAAAAGGCATACTCATAAAGTGGAGAACAAAAATAAACAGATATTTCTCAGAGGAAGAACAAATAGCTCATAAATTGAGTACAAAAAATATCTCACATCTCTGGCCATTAGAGAAATGCAAATTAACACAAGTTAGAGTCTTTTGCATCTCACTCCAGAAAGAATGGCTAACATCATGAAACCAAATATTGTCATAGCAAATGCTGGCGGTGCTGTTAGGGAAAAAAGAATATTTCTACATCTTGGTAAGAATGTGAACCAGTACAACCTCTAGGGAAAAAAGTGTGAAGAATCCTCACATAACTAAAAGGAGAAATTTCACTCAGACTCCATATTCTTTGTTTGGGTATCTTCACTGATGAATTAAAAACATTATATTAGTGAGCATAAACCTCTCTCCTCATGTTTTCTTAGCAACACAACTCATAATACGTAGAGTCTGGAAGCTGCTTATGTGTCCCTCAACAATTGATCTTTAAAGAAAATGTGATGTTTATATATGCTGCAGTAAGACTCTGTCATATGATAATATGAATTTGAAAAAAGTGATATAAATTTGAGTCATTTTTGGTAAAACAAATGCACTTCAGACCATAATATTAAGTGAAATAAATCACACATACATGCTTAAGAATAATATGTTTTTATTATATGAGAAACAAAAATAAATAAGTAATTAAGAGCAAACTAAAATCCATATAATAGAAAATAAAGTGATATTTGGATAAGGGAAGGAGAATAAGAGACAGAAGAGTGGGGAGGCAGAGGGGGGCAGAGGAAGTTATGAAAAAACAATAATTAAAACACATTATATACAGGCACCAACTTCCCACAAGGAACACGATCATTACGTGTTCCAAACATAACAATACAAACACAGTTAACTAGAAAAACAAAGGGGGCCACTCGGAAAAATGATTTAAAAAATAGATGAGATTTAAGAGGCAGAGTGCATGAGGTGAATGTACCAACCTAAGGAGAGAAGGAAGGAGAAAAAATGATACAGGGAGGAATAAATAGACACGACACTTTTATTTTTTGTTTATTTTCTAAAATATGGAATGCTTAATGAATTTGGGTGTCGTCCTTGCACACAGGCCATGCTAATCTCTGTATCATTCCAATTTTCATACATATCCTGCTGAGGCGAGCACCACAAAGCTTTTAAATAAGGAGGGGAAGAGGGAGTGCAGAAAAGGGAGGGAATTGAGAGAGAAAAGGAGCCAAGAGAGATCATACACACAGGTAAATTCCTTTCATAAATAGTATCATTATGTAATTCTGAATTGTACCAATATACTTAATAAAAATAAATAAAAAGACAGTGTAGCACATTAAAATGAGGCTTTGGATATGTTTCAATATATTTTATTTCAAATTAATCTATAATATATTTGTATTTGCTCTCCAAGATGCATTTAATAATTAAGTGCTTTATGAACTAATCAATTTTTTTTTCAAAAGTAGGGAAACATTTAAAACTGCAATTGCTTTGTTATTATCTAAACTTGGTTCGTTAGAATTTGACGTCCTGAAATTCTATCCATTGTCTGAACTGGATCTCTATCTTTTCAGAGATCTTTATGTGTTTAGAGAGCATAAGCTGTATTGATTGTGTCACGTAGAGCATTATAAAAGTTTGTTTCTTTTCCATAAAAGCAGAGGGCATGGGTGAGAGGCGCTATTGGATTCTGTCTCCAAAGACCAGAGCATCTCAAGTGATGCAACGTGAGCTGCACCTCACATAAGGACCTGTGTCGCTGTCCCCAGAAGAACAGGAGATCCGCATAAAATACACCCACTGCCCAACATAAGCCCTTCGACAAGAAAATATGATTGTCTCCAGGAGCCTATCAAGTGATGCCAGCTCTACGTAATTGTAAGAATATGTAATAAGCATAGTAGTAATGCAGATTTATTGCAATTTATGTTCCGATATTTTGATAGACAGTTCATCTATTTTTATCATATTTTTCAAACAGATAAGGGAGTTTCCTAACCTGTAGTGTATTTATTATTTTATGGACTTTCTATCTTCGGAAAGAAGGCAATGTATGCATGTCATAACTGTGTTAAACTCATTTTATTGTGGGCTGAATTACATTATACTAGTTTACACTTGACACCTGCAGTACCATGAAGTTACTGGCAAATTCACGAAAAAATAGAACATCATCATTTCCCCACCTTATCTGAGTACCAGTGTTCCCCTCCTTGTCATCTGCATCATAGCCAAGGCACGTGCAGGGACTGTTCACAGAATTCAGAAATGCTTTTGCTTCTACAAACTACCACTTCCTCCCATGACAACTCAAGTGATCCCAAGTGGTGTTTGTGGCACTGTGACTTTTTTATGAACTAGACTATCCGATAATAATTTCAGCTATTTAGAGCTACGATATCATTTGCATACAGTTTTACTTTTCATTCACTACCCTATAAAGTCATTTGTGTCTTTATAACTTTATGTTTAAGGTTTTCACATGGGGTGACCAAAGATAAATATACAATGAGCTATATTCTGAATTTTTCATTATATAAATTTTGTTTTTATGTATTATGGGCTTTCAAAATTTTACATAATTGTCAAGTTTTACATGCTTGTGTGTTTTTGCTTCTTTTGATCTATAAATGATTTTTAATCATAAACTGTTATGTTCATATCATTCAATGTGTAAAAGCTCTTGTAAAGAGCGCCTGTTTAGACTTATAAATTGATGTGTGCATATATTTCACATAATGATTAAGAAGAATTGTCGCCATTATATGGACATCTGTATTCTTTGTCTCTTTATAGGACTATGAAAAATTAATTTGCTGAAGTTTTACCACATAAATTGTTGGACTGTTAGAATCATTTCAAAATGATGTAAACTAAGGGACAGTCTCTGATTCCAAGAACAACGCGTAGGAGATAGATTAAGTCTTAGCCCATTTCTTACACAATCTCTTGCAATGGATATTCAAGTCAATTTAATGTTAACAATTACAAAAGAAACCTGAGCTAGAAGAGCAACATCAGAAAAATTTAAAGTGGAAATTTAGCAAGAGAAACAACATTCTTAATATTTAGGAAGCCCAGATTCTAAATAGCAAAGGGAAATGTTGGTGACTGTGCTTCTCTTCATTCAGCTCTTAGGGCAGCAGAAACAAAGATCATTCAAAAGGAGATTGTGGGTAGAAGGAGAGGCCAACTGAGGTCTGAAATTTCAGGTATGCAAAGGAACTGACTGCAAATTACAGAAGTCAGATGTGTAGCTTTACTCTGGATGAAATAATATGAAAACACATTAGGCACAAGACAATTCAAGCCTTGTTATGGGACACTTGTCAGTTTGTAGCTCATGTTAGAAGGTTGAAAGATTGAGCCAGAGTTTAGTTGCCAGGGAAAGCTGTGAATTTAAAATATATCAGTTAATATCTCAGTGAAATAACAGACTTTTCTTATCATCCTGCTTTATGATGTCGACAGTGATGTCAGAAATAAATGTAGCAGTTAGGATTCACTATGTATAGTCGAAATCCACAAACATTTGATCCACTTTGGAATATCTTTCTTCAACAACTTGCAGGGAACTCAAAGATTCCCTTGCTATGATGCACATCAGACCACGGAGAAAAGCCCTTTGTTCATTTGAGTAGCGTCATCTTGCTCTGTAACAAAAGACATCTATAAACTTGCTTGCGTATGGAAGGCTGGAATCATACAGGTGTGAACAAATTTCTTCTGACTGGCTTAACTAAAAATCCTGCTCTGCAGATTCTTCTCTTTCTGCTTTTCACCCTCATTTACCTTGTCACACTGTTCAGTAACTGGGCCATGATTGTCTTGATCTGGCTACACGTCCCCCTTCACACTCCCATGTACTTCTTTCTCAGCAACCTTTCCTTTTGTGACATCTGCTATGCTACTATTTTCACTCCTAAGATGCTAATCAATTTCTTATCAAGACATAAGTCCATGACATTTTTTGGTTGTACCCTACAAAGTTTCTTTTTTCTAGAATACATAACCACAGAGGGCATCCTCCTGTCCATGATAGCCTATGATTGCTACGTGGCCATAGCAAATCCCCTGTCATACACACTCATCATGACCCACAGAGTCTGTGGGCTAATGGTCCTTGCATCCTACCTCGGTGGGCTGATTAACGCCCTGACACACATGCTGAGTTTGCTCACCCTAGACTTCTGTGACCCCAACGTTGTGAATAACTTCTTCTGTGACATCCCTCCTCTCCTGAGGCTCGCATACTCTGGTGCTCATACGAATGAGTTGCTGCTTCTCATCTTCTCTGGGGTCATCACCCTTCTCACATTCATTGCCATCATAATCTCCTACATTCGCATCATCATTGCCATCCGGAGAGTCCGCTCAGCTGAGGGGCGGCAAAAAGCCTTCTCTACTTGTGTCCCACACCTAACTGCAGTGACCTTATTTTATGACTCTATCATTTTCCGTTACCTTCAGCCAAGCTCCCAACATTCCTCAGAACAGGACAAGCTATCGGCTGTGTTTTACACATTGGTGGTCCCCATGTTAAACCCACTGATCTACAGCCTGAGGAATAACGATGTGAAAAATGCAGCAACAAAATCAATATGTTGGAAGAAAACACTAACTTGAGACTATTTTGTATATGTTGGTGTGAAATTAGCAATATTATGTACATATACATTACTTGGAAGTTTATCAGTCATATCAGACTTGAAAGACTTTAATGTTTACTGATGAACAGAAGGCCTAAGACGATAGACAATTTCAAAGGAAATAAGCTTAATTTAAAATGATCTCAGACGAAAATCGGGAACATTTTCAGCCTCCCAAGCACTGGGATACAGGCGCACAACACCGTGCTCAGTCTCAACAGCCATCTCAGTGTACCCCAGGGGCAGGGATGCCACAGCATGTGACTGAAACCCAGCTGAAAACAGGAGAAACATGAGTCCAATCTGTGTAGTGAGACACTGTAGTACTAAATACAGAAAAATAATACGTTGGAATAAATTACAACTACATAAAAAAAGCCATAAGAAATTAAAACAGACAAAAATTAAGCATCAAAAAGAAAAATAAAAGAAGGAACATTATTTCTTGCTTCAAATCTCTGGGGGCTCTGAGAGTAATAGACTTTCATATTAAAATGAAATAAGTATACAGCAAAGTAAGGAGTAGAATTTTCCTCTAAACAGGTTTTCTTCAACATGCACTTTGTTCTGTCTATAGCATTCTTCCTGGGTATTATTGATCTTCATGGAAATGGAAGTAGACTGTTTCTTTTGGTGGAACCAGGTATTGAACTCAGGCCCTTGTGCTTGCCAGGGAAGCACTTATTCCACTGAGCCATCTCCCTGGCCCCTAGAAGTGGACTTTGACCTCTAGGAAATTTATCTCCTTGTTCCTTTGATACATTTTAATTTTCTGCAAGTTCATTCTTATAAGATGATGAAAGAAAGAATAATTGATTAAATAGCTAGGAAAGGAGTAAATATATTAGGAACACATTTCCTGAGAAAGTAAGTTGTATGCATAATTACAAACAAAACTAATCAATATGTTTCCATACATGGTGAACATTAAATTTATTTGTTTAGAAGCATCCTAGAAGCGGGACATGGTGGCACATGCCTGTAATCCCAGCACTCGAGAGGCTGAGGCAGGAGGATTGTTGTGAGTTCGAGACCAGCCTAAGCTACAAAGTGAGCTTAAAGCCAGCCTGAACTGCATAGTGAGACCCTGTCTCAAAAAGACAAAAAAAAAAAAAAAAAAAAAGAAGCATCCTAGAGATTTAAGAAAGCACACTTCTAGGTGTGTTTGTGTAGGTCATGAAGGCATAATCTTAAGTAATTTGTCTGGTTCCTGGAATCTTTACCTCTTGCGTTTTTCACCTTTTGTCCTTGCCACCATGAAATGAATAACAATGCTTCATTGTACACTTCCGCCATGAGAATTCTGCATTTGAACCACAAGACCATGGCTTGAAATGGCTGAAACTGTCATGTGTAATTAGATTTGCCCATTAATTTAGATATGATTTGTAACTTGCCCACCTATGGGAAAGGTGGGCAACAAAGAAAATTGGTACACGGAGGGAACTTGTTCTGACCATATCAGAAAAATTAATTTCCTGAAGTTTTACCACATAAATTGTTGGACTGTCAGCATCATTTCAAAACGATGTAAACTAAGGGACAGTCTCTGATTCCAAGAACAATGCGTAGAAGATAGATTAAGTCTTAGCCCATTTCTTACACTATCTCTTGCAGTGGATATTCAAGTCAATTTAATGTTAGCAATAACAAAAGAAACCTGAGTTAGAAGAGCAACATCAGAAAAGTTTAAAGTGGAAATTTAGCAAGGGAAACACGAGGCTTACAGACCTGTGGAACTGGTTATTTGGTGTTCTGAAAGTTTTGTGATGTTGGCTAGAGGAGATTTAAAATGTCATAATTGGAGACTGATTGTGATTTAGTGAGAAAACAAGAATGCTAATAGGAATGTAGACAGTATGGCTGGGCTAAAAAGATTTTGATAGAAAAGACGGCTTTATTGGCAGTTAGACCAATACCACGTGTGCGTATTAACCTCTGGCAGAAATATTGGCTTCATCCTGCCAATGTCTTGAGACTTTTTCGGAGAATGAGCATAAGCCTAATTGAATAATTAGTCTTAGAGAGGTAATTTCGAGATAGCACAACATTCAACAATTGAGCCTGGGTTACAAGGCCTGCTTAAGCTTCTTATTGGTACTAAGATTTGTAGTACCAATAAGAAGCATAACACCAGGCAGAAGTGTTTGCAAAATTTAAATATAAATCTGATAGGAATCACTAGAACATTTGGGAGCAGAACAGGTGTAGCTGCCAAAGAAGTTGGTGCTGTGAAAGAGGAGCCAAGCACTTCGACCTGGGAGAGAAGACAATATAAAAAGATGATCAATCTCTAGGGGGACTCTCAACACCATCAAGACCCACTGACTTCAGGCTTAAAAGTGAAAAAGTATAGGATTACTTAAGAAGAGGTCCTTTGTGACCCTTGCTAGAGTACATCTGATTCGGGAATTGTTTCCCCAAGTTCTGTTTCATCCTACTTAAGCATTCAGACCTCTGCTGCTATGGCCAAAAGAAGCTAGCTACTTCTTATGCTGACAGCAGACTTTGTCACTATTCCCCTAATGATACTGTGCAGGACACTGTGTGATTCTGTGAGAATAAAGCGATAGGTGAAGTCATGACTCCATGTGGGCATAGATGCTAGAACGTGAAGTGTTCCTTGAGGAATCCTGCAGACAACAAGATGCCCTAGCCCGAGAAGGCCCATGGTGGCTACAACTAACAAGTCCTAGAGGTGGGTAGCAAGTTATTTCTCAGCACAAAGATTTTATTTTTTTTTTGCAGAGCCAGGTATTGAACTCTGGCCCTTATGCATGCCAGGCAGGTACTTATTCTACTGAGCCATCTTCCTGTCTGGCTAGTTAAGGCTTTTTCAGAGTTAAAGCTTTGGGTGGAGTATGACATAAGGCTTCAACTTTACACTTGAGGAATGCTGGCATTGTTGAGACACTGCACAAGGCACTACCATGTTTTGTTGAATACAGACACTTGTATCATTTATTAACTTTTCTTTGTTTTCTTGTCCAGCCATGGGTAAGATTTATAATATAGTACACATGAAAAAAGTGTGTTAAATTGAGCTCCACACTGAAAATACCTCTAATGCACAATTTACTATGTTGGTTATTTAATGGTTTTAATTTTCAGAAAGTAGGAAAATAATTTTTAATGAATCATCATGCTGAAATCTGAAGAAGCAGACAAAATTATATGAAAATCTCATAGTAAATAAAATAAAAAGAAATTATAATAGGCAGTTATCAAATATATTGGTATCTGGAATTTTAAAAATGTGTCTTTAGTATGACTTTTTTCAGATAATACTATTCCTTCTGAAAGTTTTCTCATTCAAATAAACATGAATATCATCCATTTTATATGTAAATATATATTTCACTAACAACATAAAGAGCAGAGCCTTGCGGATCTCCCCGTGAGGTCGCCCGCCTCAGCAGGTGCACTTGCTTTGCAACAGACCCTGTGGCAACCCACGCTCTGGCCCCGGGCAGCCATGTTATGAGAACTGAATCACTGCCACACGTAAAGATTCCACTGGAGCTACACAACCTGGGCTTGAACATTAAAGAAAGATGGGGTTGGGGAGATGGCTCAGTAGAATGAGCGCTTCCCTGGCAAGGGCAAGGGGCCTGAGTTCAGTCCCTGGTTCTGATAAAAAAAAATTAAAGAAGTGGATCTATAGTCCACTTCTACTAATCCTTAGAAGCTGGCCTCATGCTTATCCAAATGAACTTCTCACTTACTGGTACCAGACTCTCTTTCTACAGTCCCCTGCCATCTAACTCCTTCTAAGAAATTTGCACTTTGCCCACCACAGCACCCCCTGATAGAATTCTTCTGTGATGTAAGTCCAGAATGTGTTGAAGCTGAGTTGCTGTCGCACTTTGGAAGGGGTGGAGGGTTCCCTGGGCATCATCTGGTAAGAGGGTCTTGCATAGAACTTCCAAGCAAACATAGGGCACAAAATGTACAGTGTGTCCCATAGAGCCACATGTATGCATAAAGCTGCTTTAATGTTTGCATAAGAGAATTTAATATTTCTCAGTGGTTGATAACCAAAGTTCTAAATAAAATGGAAATGGCAGGCCTTAAGGAAATTTCAGTGATACCACTGTTTTCACAGTGCTGGAACACAAAAGAACAAATGATTTCAGAAGAAATTCTTTGAATCTGTAGTGAAAAAATGTTAATCTGAGGCAGTTGAATGTGTGTGTGTGTGTGTGTGTGTGTGTGTGTGTGTGTGTGTGTGTGTATGCAGAGTCTCACTACACACCTTGGACTCCTGATCCTCCTGTTTTCTGCCTCCCTAGTGTTGGGCATACACCACCGTGACTGGACTCCATTGTTGGCTCAGCATGCCCAGGGCTGGTGCTGGCCCAGTATGCACTGCTGGGGCGAACCTTGATGCCTGTGCTTACTTAAGCAAGCACTTGGTCCACTGGGCTATCTCAGTTGCCCTATTGTACATATTTTAAAGTCACTTTGAATTAAGAATATGTGGACCTCATTCTGGCAAGAGAAGGACACAACCAGTCAAAGAGCAGCGCAGTCATTCAGCTAAGCAGCTGATGCCTTACTGAAAAAGAGCTATTTGTGTTTGTCAGAGGCTAAAATATTCAACTTTATGATGGATCCACCAAGGTAGTGATGGAAAAGATTTCAATGTGACTTCAACATATATCCAAAAGACATGAAAACATAAGATAAAAACATCCAGTTCTATAAAAGGTGTGTTATTTTCACATATATGCACAACATTTAAATATAAGACAAAGGGAAATCATTAAAAAAATTCAAGTATCACAGCACATAGAAAAGGGTTGTAAACTCCTCTAGAAGATTAAAGTATTATATCATAGATCTCAAGCTTTCCCAAATCAAGAACATATTCTACACACTAGAAGGCAAAACATATGAATTCATATATAATTACTGCACATCAATAGTTTGTGTTTCTATGATAAAATGGAGTTTTCAGGAGGTTGATAGAGAAAAAAACAAATATAATTCTTCAAATTGTATATAGATAAGAAGTATAGGGGCTGGGGAGATGACTCAGTCGAATAAGTGCTTCACTGGCAAATGCAAGGGTCTGAGTTCAATCCCTGGTTCCCACAAAAGAAAGGAAAAAAAAGAAAAGAAAAGAAAGTACATGTCTTATTATTTGATGTTACTCGTGAAATTTTTGTTCTCCAGTATTTCTGCAGGTATGAAATGTTTCAAAATAGAAAACACCAGAAAAAATGCTTATAAACTGACTGGAACAATTTTATCTCTGAACTTCTGCACTTGCTTGTGACTAAAATTCATCTCTGTGAAAAAAAAAAAAAGTGTATGGAAGATGTGGACAGATTATGTGCAAATACCTCATTATGCTGTATAAAAGTCTTGAGCTCTATGTGGACCAGAGATCCATTCTTTGCTTATACCTAGATAATTACATACTACAAAAATAAATGCCACACAAAGGATACTAGCATAGTTCACCAGTTCCACGGGGTTGGTTCTAGGTGATAGAGATTTGGAAGACAAGAAGAGATTGGTACATTATGTAAATGTGGCATGTTTTAAAATAATTTAGTATAGACTTTCAAAATTGACTCAATCATATTCTTAAACTAACTAAATACATTTATTTCATTTATTTATTTGTTTGTTTGCTTATTATTTATTTATTTAGAACCAGGGATTTAATTTAGCCCCTTGCATTTGCCAGGGAGGCGCTTTTTCTATTGAGCAATCTTCCTAGCCTATTTTTATTTATCTAATATAAAACCAATTGTGTGATTCTTAGTCGAAACACTTTAATAACAGTGAAAATTACCAACTGGCCAAGGAGTGAGGCTGTGCCTGATGCCACTTTCCAACTGTGGTCAGAATCTGGCCCTAGCTCATAAGGAGAGCAGCAGGGTAGAGACAGAGAAAACACAAAAGAAGGAAAGCAGCTTTGGCAGATGAGTGAGCAGATGCTGAGGGCAGGGGAAGGGGACTCCCTGTGCTGGGCTAGTGGTTCCCAGGGCTTCGCCCACCCCAGAGCCTGACAAAGGGTGAGTTCATGGTCATGAGCTGACGCTGCTAAAGTCCTGGCCTACAGTCACTGGTGGGGTTCTCCCGGATCCTTTTCATTCAATATTACCAGTGGTTTATCTTCCTACCCACAGGTCTTCTTTAATCTTCCTTCTTGGCTCAACTGGCTGAAGTTAACTCTCCTTCCACTAGTGTGGGTTGCTCTACTGGGAGACAAACATTACAACAGAGACAATTTAGGGGGCTCTGTGAATTTGATCCCCGAAACCAACACAAAGAGCACAAGAATATTTTAAATTCACCAGGCACAGTAAAATTGGTAGCTTATTCTACCCACTGGACTTAACAAACCAACCATCTATAGAGTATTTTATGTAGTGGTTGAAGCTTAAATTTCTCTTTTTCCTCGTAAATTTCTTATAACATTTTTCGCCAAGTTTTTATGCTTATGCCTGGTAATCCAAATACCTAATTTGAATATAACATGCTGTACAACAACCACTGCTGAATTCTTATTGATTTATTTGTTCAAATTCTGCATTATTTTTGATGTTTTTCTTTCTTTCCTTCTTTTTTCTTTTTCGAATTCTTAATAATAAAAAATAGTCTTCAAATACTGACCTCTGCTATAATCAGGTGCAAAAGAAAAGGTGTCCACTTGCAGCTGGGGCTTTCTCCTGTTCACTGGGTACTGCTGAGGGTGAGCCATGAGTGGTGTCAACTGGTGGAGTAAGAAACAAATCCCCTCAGAATCCCATCAGAATTGCCATCCAGGTGTCCACAAAAAAATCTGGGATTTCAGAAGGCAGCCTGGTGAGCTGTGCCAGAACCGCTCCACCAGGGGCACCGTCCACCTGCCTAGCACTGTATTCTTGCCTTCAGAATGAAGCTTGTAAAATGGAGAAAGATCAAGAGCTTGGGAACAGAACTTCCCTTGGATTCCACAAGAGGGAAGAGTACATCATTTCACTGTGTCTGAGATTCCCAAGGCCTTGTATCTATATAAGGTTTACTTGTTCAGATATCACACATTTTTGTGGTCTTAGGACACATACAAGTAGTTTTCAAAATATTCTGTGGGGCTCTGAGCGTGGCCTATAGACAACAAGTGATTTTTGAGTCTCTGTTGCATTCATAAAGTGGCTCCAGGTGCTGGAACTATGACCTCTTGGAGTAGCAATAGTTGGGGTCTCTTCTAAGAAGAGGAGGGGGAACAGAGGATAGGGAACACTTTGTTTCTTTACCATAGAAGCGTATGCACTAAAAGATTTGCCAAAACCCTACTGAATGCAAACAAGACAACAACGTGTGTAATAGTGTGACAATGAAGAAGAGGAAGAAATGAGGGAAGTTTCCATGCATACTATTTGACCATTCCTTTGTTTTGGTGTGGAATTGCCCCCTAACAGTTTCTTTCTTTCCACATCTCCCCTGTGTAGTCAGGGCTGCTGAACAGGGTAGATGGCCTGGCTATAAGTACCAGAGCCTATAGTTACAGAAGGGTATTTGCAGCAGTATCCATACATGGGATCCTTGCCAAACAGTCATGAGTTCCAGAGCTTTGATAGAGAAGCTAGACACCACGAGGTGCTATTGAGTCCAGTGAATCCTATGGTCACACTTGACCAGGAAGTCAAATACAAGGAAATACAAGGCTTAGGGGTGCACATTACCAACCCAGAGACCCTGTGGTATATGCAGTAAGATGTCCTGCATTAGGTAACCAAGAGCCAGAACACAATCTCAAGGGTTATAAACAGGAAGAGGCATGATCAGAAGTGGAGGCCCATATGCACATGGGGTGTCCCAAGGACGAGCTGGTGGAGGCCTCCAATATTTTATGATAAGTTGTGTGGAAAATATGCATAAGGAAACGCTCCCATTGCAAAGGATATGAGGAAGCCCCTGGCCCCAAATCCAAGTCTATGAAAGCCCCCTCTGTTGCAGCCCTGAGAGAAGCACTCAAGAGACTGAAAGAGCAGGGACAAAGACACTGTGTTGAAAGCTGGCAAGTAGAAACCTAACATTGAGTCAGGAAAATAAAATGTCAGCACCAGTTTAGAATGTCCTTCCAGTTTACACACTTTTCAAGCTTCTGCAGCAACCAATTCGTCATAGTATCTCATTCTCAGGAATTCTACAAGGAGGCATGAGGATCGCAATTCCCAGGCACTGCTGGCCATCTGCTGGTCATGGGACATTGTGGTTTAACTTTTACACTACTTTCCAATTTGCTCCTTTTTCTTACCTTCGTGACCTTGTTTTTCTCTCAGTGGGTTTATAGTTAGCTACATGGGGAGGGGGTAACTTAATTGGCCTTTAAAATAGTTTCAAAAGAAAACATAGTTTTATTTTTTTTTGCCCCATCATCTGTAGCATCCAGCCTCGAGGCCAATGAGGACTCTTCTCTCTGGGACCTACAATCCAGTGCCACCCTTGCCACAGAGTGGGGTGACCTTCTTTCAGCCTATATGGAGCTGAACACATCTGTCTGTTACATCTGTCCTCCAATGATGGGGCAACACAGCCAACTCTCAAAGACATTTACCAAGGATGGAGTGCAATCCCTGTCATCAACCAGCTTGGTTGGGAGCCTCCCTCAAAAGCTCATGCACTTTTTCTTATTGTATTACTTGGTAACATTTTATTTTTAAAATAATTATTTTCTAAAATGAAATGCCTTAATATATCATTCACAAATAATTGATATATTACTTAGCTGTATATTAAATATATTGATATGAATATGAGTAATTTTCCTTTTTTATGTGTTTGGTACAGGGTCTCACTATGCAGCTCAGACTTGCAGTGATCCTCCTGTATCAGTCTCCCCAGGGCTGGGATTACAGGAGTAAGCCACCCTGCCCAGTCTTTGTGGCTGGTTCAATGCACTAGGGGTGGAGTGACCATGCTGTACAAGGAACCCGGGTCCTTGCACTTGCCAGGCAGGCACTTAGACCACTGAGCTATCTCCCTGATCCATGAATAACCTTCATACAGACAGCTTTAGTGAAAAAAAAATTCGCAGGTTTAAGCTAAATAATAAATAATGTTAATATAGCTTTCCATAACTAAATTCAGGTGCAAGCCAGTGTTTCTAAACTGAAAGCCAAAAGCCAGGGAGACAGCTTGGCAGTCTAAGTGCCTGTAAGGACCAGTGTTCCATCCCCAGTACTGCATGTGGTGGTAGTCCAGTACCAAGCTGGCTTCTAAAATGTTGAGGTGGTGCATGCCTGTAATCCCAGCACTGGAGAGGCTGAGACAGGAGGATCACTATGAGTCCAAGATGGATTGTGAGAATCTGTGCTAAATACATAAATAAATAAAAGATTAAAATGAAAGTCAAGTTTTATTAATGATGAAGTATCTAGATGTTTCAAAATGTATTTGATTTCCAATAATCATCAAGGAATTATTTTCCAGTATTATATAGTTTAACAATAGTATTGTATTTAATTTCAAAGGACCAATATAAGATTCAGAATATAATAAATCTAATT
This sequence comes from Ctenomys sociabilis, assembly GCA_004027165.1. Lineage (NCBI taxonomy): Eukaryota > Metazoa > Chordata > Mammalia > Rodentia > Ctenomyidae > Ctenomys > Ctenomys sociabilis. The sequence goes on along the minus strand of PVKA01001354.1, from coordinate 105,908 downwards.
GTAACTACTTTAGTTATAATTATTTTGTTGTTGTCAGATAAAGCCCAGTAGTCATTTTTTTTCTTTTGTGTTGTGATTTAAGGCAAGGTTTCATTGTATAGTTCAGGCTGATTATTTTTTCTTTTGTTTTTCAGAGAAATGAACTATGCTATTTTTATAAATTCATATATCATGGGAAACAGAAAAACATTGTTTTAGAATATAAACAATTGGTAAAACTAAAAAAGTTAATAATAATTTGAATTTAGCATAAATACTTTCATGGAGAGGCAGGCTTTCTAAAATTCTGTGTAAAAATATGTAGCTATTTATTCCTATTTTTTGCAATAGTTCTTATTTTTTTAAATTTTTTTCTTCATATTCTTCTGGGACTTACAGTTTAACATATAAAAACCTGATAGAAAATACCTGTTGCGTTTTATGCCTAAGATGTTTGATATTCAGTGAGGCTAACCTTGAACTCACAATTGTCCCAAGTTATCCTCAAACTCCTGGCAATCCTCCTGCCTCAGCATTGTGAATTCCATGAGAATAGGTATATGTCACCACCTCTAGCCACAGTCACTTAAAAAATATTTTCTTTTCCTTCCTTCTTTCTTTCTTTTCTTTTTTCCTCACATGGTTCTTACACTTTGAGAAATGTCTTTCTCTGTCATCATGTCTATTGTACTTTTCAGATTTTATAGCAAAAATAATTGTACTACCAATCTCTATTGGTTCATTACAAGGAAGAGTTAATACTTAATTTTCATCAGTTCCATACCTTATCATTTGAACAACTACTTTGAAGACAGCAATACGTAATATAACAAGCATTCTTGAATTCCTATTCTTTTGAGGATTTTTTGAAATTTTATATTGCTTCTAATGTTTATTACTTTATTCTTTTTAAAATAAAAAAATGTGTGTTTTCAAAACCTTGTTTTATACATTCAAACAGAAAATATAATATTGATCTGATAAACAAAATTTCATTGCTCGTAAAGATAGGTTGGGATTGAATTACACTTCAAACAACATAATGCATGAGGATTTAAGAAAGCTCTAGACCTTCAGAAGTAATAGGTTCTATACTAACTTAACCTCAGAATATCATTCCATCGCCAGACCTATTCCTGTACATTAGCATTAGATGAAGGAATTTAAGAAACTTGTACTTTAAAGAAGCCTTTAGGGGCCAGGGAGATGGCTCAGTAGAATAAATGTTTCCCTGGCAAGCGCAAAGGTCTGAGTTCAGTCCCTGGTTCCGGAAAAAAAAGAAGTATTTAATTGTAGCAGTAAAAAGAAAGGGGATCAATTCAGTCAAATGCATTGAGAAGGAAAACAGGTGAAACCTTCCTGCCACAGGCCTGCATGGCAGAGAGTAATCTAAAGGGATAGGCCATAGGGTTGGCTGCCAGCAACTGCAATGAATACTAAGCATACAGGAGATGGATGATGCAGTCTCCTTTATCTTAAATAAAGCCCTTTTACTTTTAAATATCAACAATGAAAAAGGCTTCAAGATAGTAGTAGATTCCTGGCACCGTACGCCAGACCAGCCCTGCTGCCACACTGAGCAGGCATTGTGGTACACACCCGTAAGCCAAGCACTGGGGATGTAGAAAACAGGAGGATCACTGTGAGTTGGAGCTGCACAGGGAGACCCTGCGCACACACACACACACACACACACACACACACACACACACACACACAATAGAGTAGTTAGTTCTAATCTTCTTTGATGTCATTCCTGTCTAAAGGATTCAGGTATAAAAGTTGTTTACATCAGTTCTTTTATTATTGCAAAAAACTACTAATGACTAATTTTGTATGTATGCTTATTTTTATGAAATGTGGGTATATGAATGTGTTTGAAGAGCAAGCTAAATTGCTTTTACTAAAGTACCAAGCATTCATTCTGATGTATTATGGGATTTTTTATTTTGCCCCAGAAATCTTATGTTCTGCTCTTCCACACACTTGTTCCACATTTCCTGCTGTTCATTATAAAATTCAGGGAGTGAAATGCCTTAGGGAACCTATCAAGTTCTTGAATATTTTTTAAATCCCTCAGGAAGCACAGAAATTTTTAGTAATGGGCATGTTATATTATTTTAATCAACAGTTTACTCCCAGGAAATATTCCCTTTTCACCTAAGGTGAAACTATAACTGTGCAATTTATGTGCACTTTGCTTCTTACAGGGTGGTATTTTATTTTATTTTATTTATTTATTTATTTTTTTGTCTTTTTGAGACAGGGTCTCACTATGTAGTTCAGGCTGGCCTTAAACTCACTTTGTAGCTCAGGCTGGTCTCGAACTCACAACAATCCTCCTGCCTCAGCCTCCCAAGTGCTGGGATTACAGGCTTGCGCCACCACGCCCGGCAGGGTGGTATTTTAATCATCTTGTTCTAGCCTTTTTGCCAAGGAATTACTGCTTTTGATTCTACCCTCTCAAAGGATAATTTTGAATTCTGATTCTGTTACCAGTTACTGCCACCACTTTCTTAATATATGTATCATTTTAAAAGTAGTATAGACTTGCTGTTTTTCTGTGAGAACACAACCTAGCTAAAAAATAGTCAGCCTTGGACTAGCAGGCAAAAACATCTGGGGTCGTCAGCCTACCCACACTTTACTGGAACTGTTATTGTCTTGCTCGGTTGCTACTCTGTGTAAGCCAGGTTAGGCAAGGATATGCTGACCGGGACTGACATTTTTGACACCTAGCTTCCAAGGCTGATATTTTTCCATCTAGGCCTTATTTTCAGGGAAAAATGCTTTCTTTGTTGGCATGTTTTGAGAAAGTATAGATCAACATACCATAGGAATGGGTGGCCACAAGATTCCTAAGTCAGCTAGGTTCTGAATACTTTTCTTACATTGGTAAGTTAAATTCCTGAGTCAGATCTTATATGCATGAATTTTAATAACCAGTCAAATATTTTTTTCCAAAATTTAAAGGAAAGATGATCCTATTTTAGTCTGATAAAAACCCTGGAATACAAGGGAGGACAAATTACAAATTATCCATGTGTCCCTACCCTTATCTCACATCAGTCTCTTTCTAAATTAACATCAAAATTGTGAAATCATTTCTGTTTTAGTTTATTGAGATTTTCTTTCTAGGCAAAGAATTGCTATCTCACATATTCATTTAACCCTGTAAAGATGAAATGCAGCTATCTCTTTATTTCTTATAATTTGAATAGTTTTCAATGTAATTCTTTTTTTTCTCAGTTTGCCCAGAAAACTGTTTAAAGAAGAGGCCTGTGTGAGAGAAATCAGTGCACTTTAAGGACTATGTAAGGAGGTGGAGGAGAATCTACTTGCTGGGCAAGAGACTAAGGTATTATTTACAGAACGTAAGAACCATTTGTATTTCTTCTTCTAAGAAGTTTATACTTACCTCACATGCCCGTTTTGGGATGGGGCTATTGAATTTGTGGGGCCTGACTTTTAGTTCTTTGTGTGTTCTAAATAGAATTCCTTTGTCTGAGAGACAGGTGGCTAAATTTTTCCCCAATTTGTAGGCTTTCTTTTTATTCTATTGGTGATTCCTTTTTATGTGAGGAAGTTTTTTTCAAAAAGATGGTATCTCAGTTGATTCTTTGAAGTATCTGAGTGATCTCATGTTTATAGCAGTGTAATTTGTCATAGGCAAGGCTTGGAAAAAACTCAAATGCCCATCTACTGAGGAATGAATAACAAATATGTGATATTTTATATAATGGAGAATGACTTATCTATGAAAAAGATAAACTCAAGACTTTTATAGATAAGTGGATAAAGTTAGAGACCATTCTCATTAGTGAAATAAATCAGACCAGCATGAGTAAGTGTGTTGTCTTCTTAGTGTAAGAATCTAAAAGAGTTAATAAAATCTGAAAGGTGCGCTATATACTGTAAAAGGAAGAGACTTCTCAGAAGGAGAGAAGAACTGGGATGAGGGAAAGGAGAAAAGAAACAAAGAAAGAAGGAAAAATATATATATGTACGTATGCATACACACAGAAACTGCAGACAGCTAAAGGAATCACACTACTAATTTCTGTTGGTCTCCTGAAAGGAACAGTTATTGATTTTTTTACTGGGAAGGACAAGTTATACATGCCTATATCTGGTAATCTGAAGAAGTACTTCGAAGATAGCGATATGCACTATAACAATTGATCTCATACCATCTTGTTTTGAAACCCTGTATAATTTTTAATTTTTTTTTTCATTTTTCAAATTTTTATTCTGTTTAAAATGTTAAAAAAAAGGGGGGGGAGAAGTGGGAGACAGCCAGATAGCTCAAGGAACCAAAGCCCCTGCTTAGGCAGGGAGGGTTTTGGTACCCAGCCTGCCATGCTGATCCCACCCCAGAGATCACTAAGACATTAACAATGGGCATGGTGGTCCAGACCTATAATCCCAGCACTTGGGAAGCTGAAAAGAAAAGGGATCAGTGTGAGTCTGATCTATGTAGTAAGACCCTGAAAACCCTGTACTAAATACGTAATAAACAAATAAATAAATGTCGAAAAAGAAAACATACAAATAATCTTTTTTTTTTTTTTTTTTTTTTTTGATTCTTAAGACTGATGTACACTGTGCACTACACCAGGTACAAGTCTGGACACAGACAGCAAACAGTCTTTGTCCTAAATACAAAGCATTGTCCTAACCTGAAGTACAGATAAGATTATATGTATTTGTTGTATACATATAAAAGATGATTTTAGCCTCAATATAGCAGTAATCAATCAACAGATGGAGATGAACTGATTACGAGGAAAAAACATTGAATATTCCAAGTATTCTGCTGCACCACGGAGGAAAATGGAGAATTGAAAGCAGTTTTATTTTTAATTTTTTTATTTATTTTTATTTTTATTTACTGATTTATTTATTTTTTATTTTATTGAAGTACAAATGTCAATCAGACAGTTTCAAGACACCTTAACAATACAGATTCAATAAATTAATACATTGCAAACTGTTTTCATAACGTTTTGGTATTGTACAAGGTGCATACATGATATTATATTTACAGATATTATTTTAGCAGATATCTCTTATCAGTGAATTAAGAGTGTAGCTGGTACTTATCTCATTTTTTATACCTGAATTATATCAAAAATTCAATAATTATTTTCCTAGTGGATGACCGTAGTACTAGAAGCCGACATAATTACCTGTCCAACCACCATTAGTGCAGATCTTGCCTCTCATAGAATTATGTAGAAGCACGGCGTTATCTATCCCAACTGTACTGTCTATACACTCACATCATGACTTTTTCTTTCTACACCCCTTCCTTTGTCTACACCTGTCAAAAGTGGGCACTCCATTGACATTCAACTAACTTAGGTGCTTGAACTTGACACCACAATCCAAAACAGTCCAGCAGAAGTGAAATACTTCCATGACAAAGTTTTTTTTTAAAAAAAGGAAAAAACAGGTTTGCCATATTTTTTGAGTTCCATTTGTGCTCAGCTCCCTTTGGCATCTTTTTCTTGAATATAAAAGACCACTTGTGAGTTACTTTCTAACCATGTTTCTTACTCCAGTTATTTGTGCCCCTCACACCAATCCTAGTGCTTCAGGCTACTATCTTGGGTAGGCTGCTGTCTTGGGTGGCTTAGGATTTTCTGGAAGCTTCTCCCTCACGCCTTGTTACACCTGACATTAAAAATAGTATACGGAGAATTGGATGAATAGAAACTAAAAAATAGAAATTCTCCTTCTTTTGTGAACCTTGGGTTGGATTCCCAGCATCAAGAAAAATAAAAGGGAAAGAAATCAATGTGGAGTAGGCACTAAAAGTGAAGGCGTAGGTGAAATGTCTCAAGTAAAATCCCATACACTTTGGTGTTTTTTGCATCTGCTTTTCACGTTTTCTTTTTCCTTCCTTCCTTCTTTCCATCCTTTCTTCCTCTCTTCCTTTCTACAATGAGTATGTGCTACCCCTTGCATTTGTTTGCTGTGTGACATTCTTATATTACTATATATGTTAAATTATATATGTGCATGAATTTCGGACTCATTTTTATGCATACAGAAGCAAGATTTTCTTTATGTATGTTTACTGTGAAATTCACTTCATCTCCTTATATCCACCAAGAGCAGCGTTATATGGTTCCCTCTGCTTAAGATGCCAACATCCTCTTCTTTCACTCAGGGTATTTCTTTTTTTTTTTTTTTTTTTCAAAACTAGGGATTGTACTCAGGCCCTTGTGCTTGCCAGGCAAGAGCTTATTCTACTGAGCTATCTCCCTGGCACCTAGGGCATTTGCTTATGAAGCAAATAGCCAGTGATGCAGGAGATAATAGACTTTGGCAATGAAACGTTCTAATCTAGTAGGCATGCCAAGCAGAGGGTAGTCAGTGCCTGAGCTTTCATAGTTATTGCGGGGTTCCAGAGTTCATGAAGCTTCATCATTGTTGTCCATGTATTTGGGTCTCTCTTCATTAACAGGTATCAAGAGACTTAAGTACATGGCAGATGTCAATCTGACCTTCGTTACCAAGTTCATCCTCTTGGGCCTGACAGACCGCGCAGAACTGAAAGGGGTCCTCTTCGTGCTGTTCCTCCTAATCTACACCATCTCCTTGGTGGGCAATCTAGGGATGCTCTTGCTCATCCAAATCACCCCCCAGCTCCACACACCCATGTACCACTTTCTCAGCTGTCTGTCATTTGTTGATGCCTGCTATTCCTCAGTTTTTGCACCTAAAATGCTATTGAATTTCTTTGTCGAACGCGACACGATCTCATTCTCCGCATGCATTGTGCAATATTTTTTATTTGTGTCACTTATTACCACCGAGGGTTTCTTGCTTGCCGCCATGGCCTACGACCGCTATGTGGCCATCGCGAAACCTTTACTGTATACAGTGGCTATGACCAAAACAGTTTGCATGGTCCTCGCATTGGGATCGTGTGTCGGCGGCTTAATCAACTCACTGACCCACACGATTGGCTTACTGAGATTGACTTTCTGTGGGCCCAATGTCATCAGTCACTTCTTCTGTGACCTGCCTCCCCTGTTAAAGCTATCGTGCTCTGACACATCCATGAACCAGCTCCTGCTCCTAGTCTTCACCACCGTTATCGCCATGATCACCTTCTTGACAGTGGTCGTCTCCTACGTCTTCATCGTCACTGCCATCCTGAAGATCCGCTCAGCAGCAGGCAGACAGAAAGCCTTCTCCACGTGTGCCTCCCATCTAACTGTGGTGACTTTGTTCTATGGCTCCATAAGCTTCAGTTATATTCAGCCCAGCTCCCAGTATTCCTTAGAACAAGAAAAGGTAGTCTCTGTCCTCTATACCCTTGTGATTCCTATGTTAAACCCACTGATTTATAGCTTAAGGAACAAGGAGGTGAAGGATGCTGTCAAGAGGGCAGTAGAAGTGAAGCGTTTTCCTTGCTAACCTCATAGCACACATGCGCAAGGCCAGGATACAAAGCAGTGCTTTATGTAGTGACGTTTGGAAATGTTTAGTAACACACCCAACTGCCTGGAATTTAGAATTTATTTTATTGGACGATGCTGTTAATACAAATGCAGAAAGCCACCTAGAATACTAACATAACATGATGCATATGGCTGGATTTTTTTTTTTTTTTTGTCAAATACTTGTTTTGTTAAATAACTTGAAAATTTGATTTAGATATGTAGTAATTATCTAAGATAATTCATAATACTTTATTTCCTTTTAGGGTTATTTTTCTTGTTTGTTTTTTATTTGTTTTGTTCTGTTTTGTTTTGTTTTGTTTTGGTGGAACCAGGGATTGAACTCAGGCCCTTGCACTTGACAGGGAAGTGCTTATTCCATTGAGAGCCATCTCCCTGGCCTGTTTGTATGAGAAGTCAATATGAATCTATACATGCACTCATTAGACACAAATACACATAGAAATGTGGATGCAAACATACAAATAGAGAGAACCATAAAAATTCACAAATAATAAATTATCTCCCTCCAAGCATGTATTAATTCTGAACATGCAAGTAACTAAAATCTTTTCAGGACAAAAACTATTGGTACTCATTTTGCACAGAAAATGGACAAAAAGCTTATTCCAAAATTAACTTCTGTTTTTCAGCTCTCCATTCTTTATGATAAAACGAACACATGTAAAATTCTTGATCTAACAGTTCTTGATCTAACAGTTTTTCCACTTGTGGTTTCTGTGTCCACTGCTACAAATGAAATGAAATGGAGCAGAATGCCATTGTTGTTTGACTGCTCCATGCAGGATCATTAAGTCCTCTGGGAAGCGTATGGTGAAGATTTTACCTTTCTGCTTGGAAAAGATGAACCCCTGATAATTAGGGGGCATTCAATAGTCAGATTGGTTCCTCTCTTTTCTTGAAGGTCTTCCAGCATCATCTTTGGACTTTAAGAAAAAATATTCTGGATTTTTCCACTATTGTTTTTATAGTTTAAAAAATGACTAAGGGACACTATTTCAAAGGACCTGAGATTTGTATTTTAAATAAAGAAATTCTGTGAATCCAGTGATATTTCTTCCAGTTAAGTTATATATAAAAGTGCACCTTCATAAATTGACCTGACAAACCTGACTGTTCCATTCTGGTATCTTCTCAAATTGATACAAATTAGTCTATATGAAAATAACACATATTCTAAATAGCAGTTAAAATTACAAATAAGATGACGGTTAATTTTGGAGGTTTGATTTAAATATTAAAATATATACAGCAGGGATGGAGTGTAGCTCAGCCCTAGCATAAGAATGCAACATCCTGAATTTGATCCCAGGTATCAAAAAGAAAAAAAAAGAAAGTACAGGGAACTGAGCAACTGAGCCAAACAGCACAATGAACAGCTAAAGGCTCAGTAGTATTAACTGAAATTTTACACAGGAAGATAAATTAAACATTCATTGTTTTGTTTTTGGAAATAGCCACAACATAAGGAAATGGTACTAATTTTTATATAAGCAAAACTAAAACTGTCATATTAAAATGTATATTATGTTAGATAATAATTCCATAAAATGCAATAAAAATTCAATTTTCAAAATGAAAAAATACCATCAACTATAATATCTCACAATACTGATGCTCTTTACAATTTTTAAAAATCATTGAATATATTATTTAAAGTCAGCTCTGAAGGAACTTATACAGTATATTATTTGTATGAGATATTCAGATAAGTACATTTATGTGAAGGTTTCAAGATTTAGATTGAAATAAATATAAACTAATCATAATTAATAAATATAATTTCATCAAATCTTTCACAATTTTTAAGACCAATACCTCTATTACACCTAGAGGATATATTATAAGAAATGTTGCATAAGCAAAGTAACTGGAAATGCAAACAGCAAAGTAAGCTGCTCATAGAACATATTAGAATACAAATTCTAAACTGAGAGTTTTCCCAGGAAGGGAAAGATAGCATATTTACAAAAGTACATATGCGAGAGGGGAGGTGATATTTCATGAAAGTAGTATTTTTTTGTTTGTTTTTAATCTTAGATCGTCTTCAACTCATGCCCACAACTGCACAATATATTACGATCAAGAAGCAAATAAAAATGTTAGCTACTTCCAGAAAAAAATAATTTTTTTTTGTCTACAATTCTAGTGGAAAGTAGAAAAGCTGCTGGCAGATTTTATTTTTAAAAATACTATGAAGACAGTAATATACAATGTATAAATTATTGTAACTATCCTAATAACCTGTTTTGAAACTGTCTCTTTGCTATTTGTTTTTCTTTCTTTTTCTTTTTTTTCCATACCAGGGATTGAACTCAAGCCCCTGTGCTTGCCAGGAAAGCACTTATTCTACTGAGACATGTCATTTTCTCTTCCTCTGCTCTGCTATTTGTTCTGCAATAAATTTAACAAAAAAAGAGGGAAATCTTGTACTTTAGAAAAATGGTATAAAATATTACAAATAAATAATGTAGCATCATTCTTAAAATAAATTCAAAGTAGCTAAATATATCTGTAATGTTCTTAAATAGTTTATATAATTACTTAATCGAAAATAAATGAGGAGTCTTTTAATGAAGTATCTGAGGCTACTCTGCCAACTGGGAATTCAAATATCAGAAAATAAACTTATGAGCACTTGCAGCCCCAACACGTTCTCCAGTACCCAAAACTGCTCAAATGCACAGTCCATAAACTGGAGAGCTAAGGATGCAACTCATGTTTACCATACATAGCCTTGCTCCAGGTCTGCAGGATGCATCTAGAAAATACATGCTAAATATATATATATATTTAGTGCAGGGTCTCACTACACATCGAACTCATAGTGATCCTCCTGATTTCAGCCTCCCGAGTGCTGGGATTACAGGTACACGCTATGATGCCCAGTCTCAAACACTGTCTCAACATACCCCAGGGGCAGGGCTGACACAGCTTGCAAACGATTGAACCCTGGTCTCTGTGTCTGCCCAAGCAGGTGATATAATCCACTGAGCTGTCTGGCTGGCCCAACATGCTAAATTGCTTATTGTACACATGTACCTCACAGTTTCCAGTTTCCTAGTCTGATTAGGGAATTGTCCTCACTCATAGGAGAAATAAGTTGCAGATATCACCGGAATTGGTTATGTTTATTATTCTCACCTTGATTATTTTCATCATTTACATGAAAACTCAAAACCCAATATAAGGAACCATTGTTTCTCAGATCTGAGTTTTTTGCTTTTTTTTGTTTGTTTGTTTTATTTTTCTGGCAGAACTGGGGATTGAACTCAAGCCCTTGTGCTTTCCAGGGAAGCACTTATTCCACTTTGCCATCTCCCTGTCTCCCCTGAACAATGCTGAGTTCCCTGCTCTTAGCTATGGTAATAACTGTCAGCTGTCTCTGAGCAAATGTGGCCGGAATACAAACCAAAATTCAGCAATTATAGGGCTCTAAAGGTTTACTCCTCAGCATGCCCAAATTGTGGTGATACTGAAAACACACTGTGGAGATGCCCTCACCAACAAAACAAAACACAATGTTTCCATATAAAAAAGATGTATCTGTTTCACAAGAGGTTGTATCAATCTTTAATATGTCTTCTGAAGTTGGAGAATTTTTAACTACTTTTTTAGTGTGTTTTTTTCTTTCTTTTTAATGTCCCCATTTATAGTTTGGAATGATTACACTCTTCTTTTGGAGTCCGTACATGCATACAATGCAGCTTAGTTCTTTTTTTTCTTTTTTCTTCCCCCCTGCTCCTCCCTCCCTTCCTCAATTTCTTGGTATCTTATTTTTACTATCTGTTCTAAGAATTATCATACGTTCATTTTCTGCTAGAATCCCTTCTAAGTGTATCACTTATCCTTTGCAACATGTAATATAAGCCATGTGAATGTGATGGTTTTATGAATTATATAGAGATATTAATTATACAGTGTCTGGAATATATAAACAAATATAACTCATTTAAACTAAATCACTGACATTTGTTTTAATAAAAGAAAAAACTCATCTTAAGGCTGATAATATTCACTATGTTTTTGGTAGGTTTTCATTCCAGCCCCATTTAAAATTAAAACACATTTCCCTCACATATTCCTGTGCAGATGTTTTGAGTTGTTTCTTTGCATATAACCTGTATTTATGATTTCTTTTCTTGTAATAACCCAGCGTTATAGCATTTACCTGGCCCTTCATTCTCATCCCTCATCTTTTATATTTTCATGCTGTATTCCACATGCTTCTCTACTCAATATTCCAACAATTACTTTCATGTTCAGCAACTACAGTAACAGCAACGCTGAACTTGATACCTATGTATATACCCTAACTACCTAAATGACTCTTCATATGAAAGGGACTCTGCTATCTGAAAACACACTTGGGTGGGCGTGAAAACGTATACATATGAAATTCTATTTAGAAATCTCTACAACTCCTTATGAGTTGTTACATATTGTACTCTTTATATACTTCTTGGAAATATTACAGATCATAATGGATTTATAGAATTAGATGGCCATCAACAAATAGAACTTTGGGGATTTAAAATATATACACTTAAAGAACTTAGTATAAATATATATATATATATATATACATTTATACTTATTTAAATATGTATTTTATATACAAACAAAATATAATATATATTATTAACATGGAATTAAGTTATGCAAATTATAACTGATTTTGTGTACAGTAGTAATTTTTAACAGTTCAGATTTTCCTTGAAGAGATTCCCATAAGACAAGACAACATTTCTCTAAAGTTGTAAGCAGTCTGAATATGTCATGCTCTGCACTTCAGAAAGTGCTCTGGGGCCATCATTGCCTCACTCCTGTCTCTTGCTGTTTCAGTGAAACCCAGTGTTCACATAACAATGGGGATCTCACCCACCAGAGGACAAAAGCCAAATATAAGCCCAACAGGAAATTAAGAGAAAAGGGTGAAAACTTCCTCTTCACACCAGGTAAGACTTGTTTCTGTGTTGTAATTATGAACTTATGAAGCCTTTTGTGACTTTCAAAACATGGAACACTCAGTGTACATGGGAATACAGTATAAAGAAAACTCATCCACTTCAAATTCTTCCAGTAGTTATAATGGGTTTCATAGATTCAGGCCATTGCCCAAGTTAATTAGCTTTCTTACAAGTGAGTGGGCATTTCTTTTACATTTCTATATTTAGCTCTATTTCAGGGTTGATAACTTTCATTTTTATAAGTTGTAAAAGAGAATGTATGAAAGAAGTATCATAGGGTAGGGGAAACAGCTCAGCCATCTAAGTAGTGTCTGCCTGGCAAGTGCAAGGACCCAGGTTCAATCCCCGGTACTATATGTTGTACCTGGAACCCCGGACACACTGTACAGGAAGATCACTGCAAGTTCATTCAAGCTGTGTATTGAGACCCTGTACCAAATAAGTAAATAAATAAATAAATAAATAATTTCCAAAGAAAAAGAACTCATATATTCTGAGATTAATTCACATGAACCATTTAATTTTGCTAAATCAGAGGAAAAGAGCAAAGATTTCATTGTCTATTATAAGAGCTAATTTTAGTCTCAAACATTAGTTCACTGTAATATTACTGATTCTACACGAACAAAAGGGTAACATGAAAGATATTCTAGATAATATTACTATTGTTAGATAAATGAATTAAGCATTCTTGAAATAATTCATATTGAAAAGCTCAGGCTTAATGAGCAAATTCAAGTTCTTTAAAAATAAAGTCAACCAAGGCAAACTTTACAGAATACTAAAAGCAAACAACAACTAAATCCTAAAGTTAGCATATTCAAAGCAATTTCTTAGGTATGTGAATAAAGGCTGTTTTCTCCTTCCCTCTTAGTTCTGTTATGCTACATGAGCAGTGGCCAATAGGAGACTCTTGTTCACTGCATCTATGTGCATTTATTTTACTTCTTATGTAATTCTCACAGTTTCCTACTGAGGCAGGTTTACAGAAGAGTGTAATGCTTTTGCGGTGTAGACTCAGGTTACATTGTCTTCTTGCTCCCTGCAGAAGCCTGACCAGTGAGCGACATAAATGGCAGACAGGAATGACAGTGTGGTGGCTGAATTCATCCTCCTGGGTTTGACTGATAACCCAGAACTGAGCGTTGTGCTCTCGGTGCTGTTTCTCTTCATCTATGTCATCACCGTGGTGGGCAACATTTGCATCATTGCAATAATTCTTGTGAGCGCCCAGCTCCATTCTCCCAAGTACTTTTTCCTCTGCCAATTGGCTTTCTTGAATCTGTGCTATTCCTCAGTCTTTATCCCTAAAATGATGGTAAATTTCATAGTTGGACAGAGAGCCATCTCCTACCAGGGATGTCTCCTACAGTATTCCTTCATCAGCATGCTGCTGACCACGGAATGCTTCCTCCTGGCAGCCATGGCATACGATCGCTACGTGGCCATCTGCCGCCCACTTCACTATCAAGGTCTCATGACTCCCACCTTCTGCATCTACCTGGTGACCGCCTCTTACTTGCTGGGTTGTGCCAACGCACTCAGCCATCTAGTCATCTTGCTCAGCCTGTCTTTCTGTGGGCCCAATGTCATCGACCATTACTTCTGTGATATCCCCTTGCTCTTTCAACTTTCCTGTTCCAACACCCACCACAGTGAGCTCTTATTTATTGTTCTCTCCGGAGCAACATCAGTGACTACGTTTTTTATAGTGGTTATCTCCTATTTGGGAATTCTTAGCAGTGTCCTGAAAATTCAGTCTACCTGTGGCAGATACAAAGCTTTCTCCACATGTGCCTCCCACCTAGCGGTCGTGAGTCTCTTCTATGGGACCATGATATTTACCTATCTGGGGACCAGCTCTAGCTACCCACATGACAGAGTCAAAATACTTTCTGTGTTTTATACTCTTCTCCTGCCAGTCCTAAACTTTCTAATATACAGCATGAGAAGCAGAAAGGCCAAAGAAGCCATGAAAAGAATAATTAGGAGAAAAATTTTTGTTCAAGGAATATAAACTTTCAGGCAGAAACAAATGCAGGATATTTATCGATGCTTGTAGTGTTCAGAATACCTAAGAATACACTGTGGAATACCTAAGGATTTGAGAGAGATAGACAAATTTTGAAGGCAGATTATGTTCAGAGATCTTTGGGTTGCTGTCTTTTGTGACATACATGCACACACATCTACGGGAGCACACATACACATTTACATGGAAACGTTTTATTTTATATTCTTGGGTTCATTATTTGGGACACTGTGAACTATAATAGTAAATGGTAGATTATCGTGTATTCTTATGCAGAAAAGATCCAGGTGGTTCAGAAAGTAGAGGTTTATACTCTCAGTTTGTTAGAGAATGAGAATATGTGGGGTAAAAGTTTCAGGAAAAAAAAATTGGGCTTTTAATGCACACATGGGAGACAGAGGGTGATGGTGTTTGTTTTTTGCTAGGGCAAGTGCGATTCTCTGTCTTCTTGTCTCAGGAAATCTCCAGAATTGATTTTTGCTAGCGTTCTTTTTTACCTCTGGAGAGAAGCCATGTAAATACCTGCAACAACTTCTACCTTTGTTAAGGTAAGGAGAGCTTTTATTGTTGTTGTTGGATTCAGGTACTGAGCAAGAAAAAAAAGCTTCTCAAAATGTTTAGCTTTGCATCTGTTAAGCCTTTAATGTCATCAAAATAATACTCATGGCATTATAGTACAATTTCATTCACAAACTATGAGTTTGAAAACCTAATTTACTGTGTAACAAGCTGACAAAATTTTCATATATTAGGTAATTATGAAATCTATAGTGTTGAGAAAAAATGTAGGACAAGAATCAGTAAAAGCATAATCGCACAGAATTCCAGTAAACACATTCACTTGGAGAAGGATCAGTTAAAGGCTAAGCAGAAATCTGACTTTGCAACTCTCCAAGACTGAGAAATTTTAAATTTAAGGAAATCAGGGCTCAGGGGCCTGGGATGAAACACCATCAAAGTCTGAGGGTCATAGTTCAAACACAGCTTCCTCATGCACTTGGACGTATGCTTTACATCAATGGGTAGAATTTCTTGTACACATTTTACATGCCAACTTCACTAAGAATATGAATATTTGAACATTTTTTAGAATGATAATTTCCACAGGGACAGGTGGAGTTGTTCTCTTCATCTTCTAATATGGCAGAATTACTAAATTAAAAATGAAAATGTACTATGTTATATTCAAGTAGAATGGAAGTTATCAAAAATGGTTGAAAAAAATTTCCTCAGTGCAACGTCTTGAAAGCACTAAAATTTATTTTTCTTAAAAGATTAGAATCGCATATTTCAAGTATGATTTATATATTATTTCAAACACCATCTATTATTTAATGCATTTTAAAATTAACTAAGATTCAGTCCAGCACGATTACTATTCCCAGAATAATGAAAGAATAAAAGTTAGCTGTTGTAAAATGACATTTTATAATATTTGACAAACAATGTTAGTGAAAAATATTGTGCTCATCAAATCATAAGAAGAATGGATAAAGAAATGTGATATTTCTATACAATGGAGTATTTTCCAGCTTAAAAATAGAATAAATTTGAGTTTTTGTCAGAAAATAGATTCCAATAGGGGACATACTCTTAAGTTTAATAAATCAGAACTACAAGTGAAAATATCATATTGTCTCTGTAGTGTAAGAATCTGAAAGAGAAAATTTGAATCTGAAGGGTAGAGTAGATTTTGGGAAAAGGGAATTAACTTATTCAAAGGGAAAGAATTAGTGAGTTGAGAAGGACAGGAGAGGGAGTCTAGGAAAGAGATTTATCTGTGCATGTAAACAGGATGTTTTGGACAACTATACTGTGCAGTTCTGCTGGTCTATGGAAAGGAGCAGTTAATGCTTGATTCATTTTATCTCCTTTTTTTCAATTGTCTTTGTTTTTTCTTTTCTTAACCTTATATATGTCTTTTATCTTCTTCCATTTTCTTATGAATATGTCTGATATTTGATCTTTTTTGTGAACAAGTATAACATTATGTAAATATGCTATAAAATGTTTTAATCTATGTTATATGCTTCATAACATTACATTGCATGATTTTGTGGCCTCCACAGTTTGTTTTTAAATAAACCCCATGTCAATTCTTTTGGTCATCTATCATCACAACATCATGTTGACTTACCAAAATATAATGATTATTGTAATTATTGATGATTTAATTAGTTAAAAAAGGACAATTGTCTAGTAGGGGAATACTTAGACTGTCACAGGAATAATTCTCATGACATAACTGTACACTAAATTTAAATTGTGCAAGTCCTTTCTCTTCATAGTGGATTTTTAGAATATTTTCTTTTGACAAAGTGATTATGATATCCATAATGATAGGAAAGCCTTCTTTCCTTTATCTGTCATTCCCCTCTCGGGGGTTTCAATTATAAGCGGTCATCATTTTGCTCTCTGTGTAAGTGCAATAGAAGAAGAAGTAGAATAGAATAAGGGGTTTTATAAGACCAAGAGTAAGAAAACTATTTCTATAATTATTTTTTGTTAATCACTGTCTCTCACTCACAAAATATACTTATCTTCAATATATATATGTAGGAAGAAAACAAAACAGTCATCTCTTTGTAAACAGGTTTCAGTTCAATGGGGAAGCAGCTATAGATTGAAAATATCAGAGAAATAGAAAAAATATATATAATATAACAATGAAAATAACACAAAAAATAGGGTAAGAACAATTTACAAAAGCTTTACTTTTATTTGGTATTATAAATAATATTATAATTAGTGATTTAAATATTTGAGATGGCATGTATCATTTCTACAGAGGACTGGATTATTTGTGGATTATTTGTGTAACTATGGTTACAAAATCCCCTGGAATAGTACATGAAGCTTGATTGAAACAAATGCATATATTTATGTTAGGTCTCGTTACATATCAGAAATTTTGAATTATTTTCCAGTTCATTTTTGTAGATCTTACTGTGAAATACAAAATTGTCCCCTAAGATAACTCAGAAAGTCTGAGTTGATAAGCTCATTCTTTTAATGAACATCATTACATTTCACATCTCAGTCCAACAAATAGTTCTGCTTCTCAAAAACTTTCAAGGTTCTCAATCCCAGGCTTTCAAATATAGTATCACCACAGTCTTTGCAATTATCTTATGTTCTGCTCTATTTTTCTAAGTTAAATTTCGTTATAAACTGTCGTACAATCCAGGTAACCAGCAAGACAGCCCAGAGTTGCCACTGTTCATTCACCAGCTACTGACTGGCTTAGATCATGTACACAGCCCATTCTTCCTGCTTGCCTGGACTAGAACTGAGTGCATAGAAATAGGCTGGGTCCGCATATATGACACAGATAATGTACACAAGTAACAAACTGGCTTTATAAAACTGAAAACCTTTCTCTACTGCTTGATCATTACAAATTGCATTGTAAAAATGGAGTCTAAAATTTTACTTCCATTGCTACTTCTTCTTCTAGACTTTCATCTTCTAAGGAAATCACCACATCTTACTGAACTGCATTGTCTTTATACCAATCCTTATGTTAATAAGAAAGTGATTATTTCATAATATTATTCAATACTTACTTCTTGAGAAAATTGCTGAATTAATTATTTTATATGATTTTCTTACATACTATGTAGTAGTACATATGATAGTTAAGATGCAAAGAATAAATAAAATCAACATTTTTTTGTTTTTATTTCTAGGTTTTAAAAATAACCACTATAGAATAAGGTTTAAATTATTATTAGTAGTATTATTATTAGAGCTTGGTATATCAATATTAAATAAGAGGATAGTGAAGTATTCTTTATGCATAATAAGAAAATAAATATCTACTAGATAATGTTCAGCTGGTTTAGCTCCATGAAACATTCCACTGTACAGATAGGTAGCATGGCTGACGTTAGGAGATGTGGTGAAGCTGATATTCTGGCAGTATGCCCGTAAAAATGTTCAAACACTCTGGAATGACTCCTGTTGTATAAAGGATACCCAACATACACTGAAAAATTTTAACATAAAAATATTAATTAGAGTAAAAGCCAAAGTGCTGCAAATAGCACCCAAAATGCCCTCCTTACTCAGCACTTATCCTAATGTTTTGGCCACTTCCCCTTCTATTTTACTTCTTTAGTACGTGACTGCATTACACGGTGGTAACATTCATGGTGGCAAGCTAACATGTATGTATAACACACCTTATTCATTTTAGTTTACCTATTTCCTCTCCTCTCCCGTGTGCTCCCTACTTCTCGTCAACCTCTTCACTTTGGGGAAAGAGCTATCACCCTGTCTTTTACTATCTTCATTTTGCTGCACGAGTTGTTTATTTGGGTTTCTCATATATTTCCACAGAAAATCCGTGTCTTGTGTGTCTGATTTATTTCCCTCCACGTTGTGCTCTTGAGGGGGATCCACTTCCCAGCAATGGCTCCAGTGAGTCCTGTTCATTGCGGAGTTGCGTATTTCAAGTTTTCAGGCCTTTGTGAGGTCTGACAGAAAGGTGCATGCTGACATCAAAGTTCTCCGGGCACAGGACAAATCTGGTTAGAAGCATTGCAAGACTTCCTTGTCCACCATATTAACTGGATCTGACACCTTGAGTGATGTGTGGATATTCCAGAGCATCAAAATGATTCAAAGTAAAGTAAAAGTCTTGAATTTATTCAGGATGCTGAGCCAAGCAGTGCAGCACAACACAAGGTTCTCAGACAAGAGGATTTCAAGAACTACTTCAAGGAATGGAAAACTCATGAGATAGGTGTGTTTGCAGCAAAGGGGAGTGTTATCAGTCTTTTATCTAATAAACTTGACAAACGTAAATGCACTCCCTGTGTCCTAATCACAGCATATTTCTCAACTCAAAGTTATGGCTCTCAACACAAATGTTATGAACAATAACTTCATTTGAGAAATTACAATTATTAGAATTTAAAGAACTTAAAATTTTTGAAAATATATGAGATTTTTCTAAGAGAAAATAAGAGTCCACATTTAACATTGTTAAAGTCCTTCTTTCTACATAGCCCTATCCAAAAAACGTAAGAAGGATCTATGAAGAAGATGGTAATCTATAGCAGAAAAATACAAGATGAAATAATAAATACAAGGTACAACTAGAGGGATAAAAGACTGTTCAAAGGGCAAAGTGCACAGCAGATAACTTGATAATAGGTGGATTATCAAAGACAGAACAATTAGAGCAACATATTACATCATGGCAGAATTAGATAACTAGGTAAAAATAATTTTTTTTTTGTATATTTGGTACAGGCTCTAACTATGCAGCTCAGACTTATAGTGATCCTACTGCATTCCACCTCTTCGGAGCGGGGATTAGAGACCTGTGCCAGCACACCCAGTCTCTAGGGCCTGCTCAGTGCACCCAGAGTGGGGTTATCATTACATGTGGTGCTGGAGATCGAACCTGGGTCCTCGTGCTTGCCTAAGCATGTTCTTTGTCTACTGAGCAACCTCGTGCCATCCCAAAGATAAGATAATTATCAAAATATATATTATTAGAAATGAGTAACTATCTGAATAACAATGCAGGACAGTATTAAAAACGAATTGAAGAACTATTAAAATTAGTGCATGTCAGAAGCTTAAGGGAAGCAGATGAAGCTCATCAAAATATTCTTAAAATTGCTATTGAAAACATAAATATTGATGATTGGCAAAAAGTTGTAATGGTTTGTTTAGAGAACCTTATTTATAGTAACCTTCGATACACATTTTAGCTATAAATAAAAGAATCGTGACTTTACAATGCTAATATGTCGCAGCCATTTATTTCGGTGTTCTAACCTTGTATGATGCTCTACATCCTGAGAGAGGATGAGAAAACACACCTGCCGCCTCTGGAGAACTCTTTCCAATAATACATAACATCAGTTTCATAGTGACAAATCATCCAATAAACTATAGTTGAAAGAGATTCTCAAAAATATTTCACCACAGCCCTCAACAGCCACCATAGACATAAAAAAAAAACAGGAAAGGTATTGGAGTTAAAGTCGTAGCTCACTAAGGGCATAAGAAGTGAATCGCAGTGTTGTGGGATGGACTGGATCCTGAAATGAGATCGAAGGACTTCTGTGGGAAAAGTGCTGAAGCTAAATCAAGTCTATTTTTTGCTCAACATTATTATGTCAATGTAAATTGCTTTAAATTAGAACTGCAGAAGTTGACTCAAGCAAATAAAGAAACTGTATAAGGCTAAATTATGTATGCATAAAATGCCTAAATACTTGATGAAATTTAAATGGCTACTGGGGAAAATTGAGCAAAGTCCTGCAAAGCATGTGTGTCTAAGGTGTGGACGACAAGAACCCCCTCACAAATGAATGTTGTTGCTGTCTATGCCTGTAGCTTCACCAACTACAGGCTATTCAGTCCAATTGTGCCAACATTTTATTTTGTCAAGATGCACAAAAGAAGAAAATATGTTTTCCTCATCTCCATATGAATTAGCGATGAATGATATATGATGACTGTGACAGAATTTACTAATTTAAAAATATTTTTCTAACATGACAAGGAAAATGAGAGAATATTTTTCCCTCTGGGAACAAAGTACTTGCCTTGTTCTAGTATTGCAATACTAGTTTTTAGAAGTGAAGATAGCTAACAGAAAATAAGATGATCATTGCTTTGGAGAAAGGAAGAAGATCAAGAGATACGGAAAACTTATAAAAATTAATAAGTATTTTCTACTCCTACCGACTCCCTTTGGGAAACATGCTCATTTTGTGTTGCACACATGGGCCAGAAAATTTCAAAGGACAAAAGGCAACCAAAAGAAAAGAATGAAAGTAATCATTGGGAAGAAACAGCTAGGCACATCTAATAAAGTCTAGCAACTTAGCGGTATTAAAAATAATGTCTCTTCTCTGTAGCTTTTTCAAAAGTTAACTGTTATGAGCTAATATCAGTTCCTAAAAATTTAAACCATTGGAGCATTGGTCCCAAGGAGCTGCTCTGAAACTAAAAACAAAGAGAAAGAAACAGCGAATGATGAAATGAATTCAGTTTTGGCATGCATTGAGTTTCCCATGAGCATTATTCCAAGTCCATGAGATGCTCATTTCATATTTTTAAGTGATTTTCTAGGTAATATTCACATTCTCAGCCAATGACTTGGTGTATATTTTGTTGAGCACTATCAGAAATTCGTGAATCTCTGATTTGTTAACTTCAATGCTAAGATAATTCTGAAATATATTCAAAACACGAAATCAGTGCATAGAAAATTCATTCCTTGGGGCAGGGGAGATGGCTGAGTAGAATAAGCACTTTCCTGGCAATCACAAAGGCCTGAGTTCAATCCCCCATTCTTAAAAGAAAAAAAAAGAAAGAAAAGAAAAAAGTAAACTTATTTCTTTCTCTCAGGGCACTAGGCAAGACCAGAAGAGGCAGAATTTATCTGAGATTCTTTAGCCTCAGATGTGACATATATTTTTACAACTCTTTGGTCTTTTAAAATTTGTGACATCTATTTATCTACAAATAATTGAAAGGAAATATGCTTTTAAAATTATATCCATTAACATTTTCCATACTTCTATTGCCATGTAAAGCAAAATTAGAGACTACTTGTCTGAATGTTTCCTTTCAGAATATTTTGCATGCAATTTACCAATAGACCTTGGGATACAATTAAAATAAAAAACCTCAAGAGATCAAAGATTCTAATTGATTACTCCCATTATGAAGACAGTTTCAGAGCTTCAGGAAGAGAAGTGCGTATAATAAGGCTGTGCAACACACTAGATTGCAGAAGAATGCTGTTTATTGTGGGACTGCTTTAGACGTGTATAAAGAATTAAATTAATCCTCACTATGAGACCAGGTTCACCCTAATAAAAATGAATTTTAGTTACCTAGGAGGCAGAGCAATAAACCTATTTAATCTATTTCTAATCTCTATCATATCAAAGAGGATATTTATAGGATACCCAAACCACAAGCCTCATAATACATGTGGGTGTTCATGATCAAGAAAACAGAGCTGTGGGCTAAATGACAGCTGAAGCAGGACCAACAATGACAGCTCCATCCACTGCACTGGCAACTCTCGTGGTCCACAACTACAGATGAGGGGAAAATGATGGAACTAAAATAGGTACAAGAGAGCTGCCAGCGAATTAGATCTGCTCTGAAAATATGAATTCCAGGTAAACCTTATTTTCATGAAGTGTATGTGTGGATGTGTGTGTGTGTGTGTGTGTGTGTGTGTGTGTGTGTGTGCACATGTGCACTACTCACACTGAAATTTTCTTTGTCACTTTGTTACAGCTTTCAGTAAACCTTAAGAAAGGCTGAGTGGCGTAAATGACAATGTGCTTACACTGAATCAATGCTTGTTAAATTCACGAATGACTAGAAACGCTTGGGGGCTTGGTTAAGGAACTTTACGTTATCCTAAAATTCATATTTTGATTATAAATAAAAGCATCATATGTGTACAGTGGTACAGAGTCACAGCCACTCACTTAAGTGCCTTAATTTGACACAATGCCACCAATCCTGAGATAAGAAAAAAATAGATATATCACCTCTTTAGAATTCTCCTTTAAACAATAAACAACTTCAATTTCATGGTGAAAATCCATCCAACAAATTAAACTTGAATGATATTCTCAAACTATTTGGCCACAACCCTAAGCAGATTCCATAGACAAGGAAGGAAAGGAAAGAATATTAAAATTAGTGTTGTAGGTGACTAAAGACATTAAAAAAATGCATCACAGAATTATATGCTGGATGGAATACTGAAAATAAATCAAAAGACTTCAGTGGAAAAGTGGAAATAACTAATTGCAGTTAATAAATAATCGATTGTTATTAATACAGTTCAAGTTCCTTTTGGTCACTATGGTAAATGTTTAAGACAAATATGATCTAACTGCACATGCTTTAGTTTTCTGTATCTATTACCTATTTTTCCCTCTGCTTTTTTCTTAGTACATGAGGTTTGCATTTAACTTCAGGAGTCAATTCAACCCCTTTTCTCTGATATTAATAAAATCCACTCAACTTAATTCTTTTTAACTTTTTAACAATTTTTTAATCGTTATTGCCTTGGTAATCACTCTTCAGCAATGAAGCAATTCTCTGAGGGCGCTATATATGATTTACACTGGGAAAAGAAGTTGTTTCCAGAAAACAATCAGGAAACAGTTTATGTTATCTCCTAAGTCCTTCAAGAGGCCATAGATCACCCACAGAGATATAGAGTAAGTGACAGAAGAAAAGATAAGTATAAATGTGCTTACATTAATATACAATGTGAGGTTAACCTTTCATCTGAGAGATTTTTGGTGTGTGTGTGTGTGTGTGTGTGTGTGTGTCTGTGTGTGTGTGTGTGTGCTTGCACATTTTGTTTAATTTTAGAGATAGGGTCTCTGCACTTCAAGCTAGCTTGAATTCTCTGTGATTCTCCTGCCTCAGCCTCCTGAGTGTTGGAAAAAGGCATGTGTTACCTAGCCTGGCCAAGGTTAACCTTTCTACTTTTCTTTTTCTTTTCTCTTGTTTTCTTTTTCTTTCCTTCTTTTTCTTTTTGGCAGAACTGGAGATTGAACTCAGGCTCTTGCGCTTGCCAGAGAAACACTTATTCCACTGAGCCATCTCCCCGGCTCCTTCTACTTTTCTTTTCAGTTTATTTTTTCACAAATTAAAATAGACTACTTGTATCCATCTAAATGTCTACTAAACTGCAAAAATATATATGAAAACTATATTGGAAAAATAGCATTTTAATCACTACTTTGTATTCTTCAAAAACATAAGAAGTAAATACAAAAACATAAAGTATTCCTGTAAAACAAAAGCATCATTAAATTCATAAATCATAATTCTTATTCCTAGATAGCCCTTACAGTTTTGAAGAACATGATCCAAAATATTGCACTTAATCTTTGGCTAATTCTGTGATTTAGGGCTCCACGCTAAACTGAAGTAGTGGTACATTTCTCTTGGAATCTCCTCATAACCATCCAGATGGTAATGTTTATTGTGCTTTCAATTCTATGCAAATATGAAGATCAGTTTTTCCTAGTGCTTGCTAGGTCTGTATAAACTGGTTCTACTTTTTTTTCTTTTTTTGGTAGAACCAGGAATTGAACTCAGGCCCTTGAGTTTGCCAAGCAAGCACTTATTCTACTGAGCCATCTTCCTGGCCCCCAAGGTCTGTATAAACTAAGAACAAGTAAAATTCTCTAACTCACAGTCACTAAATATTTGCTCTCCACCAATTCTGTTGACACTATGGGAGTCAAAGTCAATACCAATTATTCATTCTTTGGATTTGAATCTTTCTCTAACTTCCATTTGTGCTTTAGCCTAGAATTACCAGAAATGGCTGGGAGCAACCTCAGCGAAGTGACTCTGTTCATTCTCTCTGGATTTGCAGATCACCCTGAACTCCGAGTCAGCCTATTCCTACTCTTTCTTTTCATTTATCTCTTCACCGTTTTGGGGAACCTTGGGCTTATCCTGCTAATCAGAACCGACTCTCTACTTCACACACCTATGTACTTTTTCCTAAGCAACTTAGCTTTCATTGACATCTTTTATTCTTCTACTGTAACCCCCAAAGCCCTGATAAATCTACAATCCAAACAGCAAGCCATCTCCTTCCATGGTTGCTTTGTTCAGATGTACTTTTTTGTTGGATTGGCATGCAGTGAGTGTTTTCTCTTGGGCTCCATGGCCTACGACCGCTATGTAGCAATCTGTAGCCCTTTGCATTATTCAGTGGTTATGTCCTGGAAAGTATGCAGCTGGCTGGTAGTGACACCTTACGCCATAGGCTTCACAAACTCCCTGGCCTCCGTGTGTGTGATAAGCAGTTTGCCCTTCTGCGACTCCAGCATCAATCATTTCTTCTGTGACACCACAGCCCTTCTGGCCCTGTCCTGCACAGACGCATTCAACACTGAGCTGGTCATCTTTGTTTTAGCTGGGTTCACTCTCCTGAGTTCTCTCCTTGTCATTGTGGTCACTTATGTCACCATCATCTCAGCCATCCTGAGGATCCAGTCTGCAGCCGGCAGGCAGAAGGCTTTCTCCACCTGCGCATCCCACCTTACTGGTGTGACTGTCTTCTATGGGTCCCTGATCTTCACGTACTTGCAGCCTGACAACACATCCTCCCTGACTCAGGCACAGGTGGCCTCTGTGTTCTACACCATTGTCATCCCGATGCTGAACCCGCTCATCTACAGCCTGAGGAACAAAGACGTGAAAAATGCCTTCCTGAGAGCCATACGTAGAAAACTGGTTGGGTGACAGATTTTGTGTGTTATGCTTGAAAGAAACCTGGATACTTCCCGGTATTTAATGATCCTGGCCATCAGGAAAATTCTGCAGCACCTTCAAAGTTTTAAGAGGAACTAATGAAAACATAGAACCTTGAAATTTGGAGATAGGATGCCATTATTTAATTTCAGTATGTTATTAAATTTGTGCAATTTATTAATTTAACAGTTTCTCAAAGTTAAGATGTATTTGAACACATCCGTCTTTCACACATAAAGAAGTGAAAGATGCGTTGGACTGCCATGTGTGAGCAAGCACACAAGCACATTTAAGATTTGTTTTATTCCCCTTAACATGACCTGACATCATGCTTTCTCAGCAATCAGAAAGCTGAGAAAAGAAAGAAAAAAGAAAAAAGGAATGGGAAAAATTCATGTATGTATATCCATGGGATAGGTAACAGGATTGTACTTCTAATTTCTACCCACTTTTTGAAGTGATGAGTTTATACCTAAAATTTTTATTTTGACCAGATTTACAGGCTTATATCTGGTAATCTGAGCCCAGTACATTGCAGACAACAATGTGGAATATAGCAACCATTGTTGAATACCTATCATGTTTGGGCTTTTTGAAATTGCGTATCACTTCTAATGCCTTTCTTTGTCTTTTTTTTTGAGAACTGGGGATTGAACTGAGGCCCAGGGAAGCATTTATTCTACTGAGCTATCTCCCCGGTCCCATATCATTCTATTTTTAAAAATTCTTTTTAAAATAAATTAAGAAGAAAATTGAGAGAAATATATGAAAGATTAAGGAAAAATCAAACTTGGCTTTTGCTGACAACTACCAAAAAGTATCTTAGATTAAAAATTACTTTACTGTAAATATATATATATATATATATATATATATATATATATGTAATTTGATTTTTCCATAAGCATTTTGAGAAAGCAGACAAAAGTGAGGACAAAGCAATCTCTGTATACTGTGAAGTCATTTGTTCACACCTTACCTTTTTTACCACATGACTTTTTTTGTGATGAGTGTACAATGTGTTTTTTTATTAACTTTATTGAGAAACAAATAACAATGAGATAGTTTCAAAACCAATTAGCAGGAAGTTTCAATAATTAATAAACACATTGCATATTATTGCTTTCATAGTGGTTATTCATAATACAAGATGCAGACATGATATCCTGTCCAAACACTATTTGTACAAATCTTTCTTCTCATTAAATTAAGAGACAGTAGCTATATATTTATCCTATTTTGTATATACAGATACAAAATGGTCCTTCATTTGTACCCCCTTTTTTGTTTACTTTTGTCAGAGATGGGTATTCCATCACCATTTAAATATTGTACGTGCGTGAATTCAGAAAGATAATCCAATATAGTCTAGAGAAAAGAAACAGATCACATTTAAAGGAAAACCCATCAGAATAATGGATACCACATGATATTTGATGACAGTTTGGTCGTAAGGTGTTTTGGTATGTAGGATTTTATTTTTTTCTTTGGTTGCATAAAAATGATGCCCATTCTTTAGAAATCCTAGCTCAGAATTTGAATTTCGATCTTTGCTCAGCCTGGCCATGTGCATGCGGGCAATACTTCATATATATTGCCACTCGGGTTGAGTGGGCAAGAGCATGGCTTCCAGCCATCCACACATCATGAGGAGAAAGACAAACACCTCAGTGCACTGTGCTGTCCAAATTTTGGGAAACAGAAAGAGAAGTGTGATTGTGTTAGCTAAATCTATTCTGTGCTAATTGTGGTGTCCTAGATAACATGAAGAAAAGATAAAGCTAAGCCATGATGGATGGTAAGTTCAAGGCATTTCATGTACATAGTTTTCATTCTACACCAAGGTTAGCACGGCATCAGCTATCTTAAGTCAAGAGACATTTGAACCTAGAAATGTGATCTATATAATGAGTAGACTCTGTATCAGGAACAGCATTCTACTTTATAGTGAAGTAGAATGTCTTCTGAACCCAAAGATTTGATAAGAAATTGGGAATGTGTGTGAATATGTGTGCCCACATATGTATGTGTTTAAAATGTTTCAGGAAGCTAAACAAATGTAAGATGCAAGGAAACCTTTTCATGTATTTTACAGATCTATACAGATTCTCTCATTTTTAAGTCAGAAAATCATTGTTAAGCAATCACTAGTAAGGGAAGAAATGCAGTGTATGTGAATTATTATCCAATAGAATGTCTAATATTTAATAAAATTTACCTCATAATTTTTAAACGATAACATTTGGAAAAGTCATATTACTATATATTACAATAACTAGTAATAATAATAGTAATTAGAGTTGGACTGTAATGTACACAATGGATATTGAAAGACCATAAACATTATATTGATGAGATATTTCCAAAGACAGTACCTGTATTTTAAATATCTTGTCTCAGTGATCTGCAGCGCCTGCTTAGGCAAGCTTAGGCAGTCTCGGGGAACTATAGTTTGCTCCCGGGCACCACAGCCTGCGCCAGCCCTGTCCCCAGGGCAGGCTGAGTGGGCCAAAAAAGTTTTGCTCCTATAGATAGTATATTATTTTGTTTATTAATATCTAGAATCATAACAATATCTACAAATGTATCGATGTTATTTGAATCCAACTTCTCTCTTTTTGTTATTGCTGGCTTTTCCAAGTTCACGGGTGAATTCTTTAAGGAAATGGATTCTGTTTTATACTTATATATTTCTTAAATGTTCAGATATTTGTACTCAGATAGTGATTTATAAAATATTATTTTAAAAACTTGTGTTTTCAGTATGATTTCTCAAAGCATTTATATGGTAATATGACAGGGCAATTTTTATTCTTTACCAAGTGTATTCTTGAAAATGGTTTTATCTGCATTCAATATATGCAAGTTATGTTCTATATGCATAGGATTTGAGGATTCTGGAGTCACTGCTTAGATTTCATACCTCCTATGCCACCATGAGCCTCTCGTAAAGAGAACAAGTGACTGACAGTAGGTTATGCTGTCGCACATGATATTTATTCTATTTTTATTGCTTCTCATCTTTTAACATGTTGTGCCTATTCTTTGGAGACTCTTATATGTGCCTAGAATTCATAATTGTAAATACTATAATTCAATTAAGGTCAGAAAACTGTATCAGCATGTGAATATTTCTTTAATAGAATCTTTGAGTTATTTAGAAATTTGATAACAAGTAATCCATAAACTTTAATAAATTTTCAATGCTTATTTTAAGAGGCCTATTTTCTGAGAACAATAAAAGATAATTTAAAATTGATATTTAAAATAATAAAATATGCAATCAACAGTTTTCAAACGTTAAAATGATGTTACACTATTCTTAGTGAAATAAATTAAGAGATGAACTTCAGACTATATATTAAATATAGTACAATAGAATTAATCTAGAATCTATGAGGGGAGTTAGATGACCCTGAGATGCATATTTCAAATATTAAATCTACTGTTATTAAACAAACAAAAATAAACATGATAATACAGTCATTAGGTGGTAGTGAGAAAAAATATTTCAGTAATATAATTAATACATCAAAACTAACAATAAAAGATGTAAATGAATAATATTTATCAAGAAAACACAAAATCAGCAGAAAGAAACCATCAAAATCTCTCATGTTGGATGTGTTAATTATTCAGCACCCATGGATGCACACCACACATGCATCAAAATACCTCCCCCTTTCTCATAGGAAGGCACAGAGCTTGGACGTAACTCAACATATAACATCCTATTGTCTTTTCTAATGAGATAAATATTAGAAAATGAACAAAGCAAGAGTAAAAGTAGTGCTTCTGAGGAAGGGAAGAGTCGAAAGGGTACAGACTGGCTGGAAAAGGAGAAGTGGAGTGTATAGTTTAAAACAGATGTGCTTATGATGAAAGCAGGCCATTGTTTCAACTGAAAGAGAACTTTAATGTCTGTGCATTACCAAGAGGCACCACTAGGGCAGGATTACCCTACACTCATCAAAAGCTCTAAACTCAAACAAGTTGAAGTGCTCAAAATCCCTGCACAAGAAAATCTTACTAGTTAGAAATTATATATCTCAAGCTCAAAGTTATCTTTGTCTTCTAGTTCTAGATTCCAAGCCTCCGAACTACCGTCTTCAGCATAACCTCAAACACAGATGAACCCTTTCATAAATTCACCAAAATAATCCACTATTTTATTTATCTACTGCAAGACATCATCCACTGAGTTTCTTGGTATGTGTATATTTTCACAATACAGCCACTTTAATGTTTACATGCTGTTACGGTTTATATCTAGCTGTCTCCACAAAGCCTCCTGCAGACACATAGGCCCACTTCTGGGGTTTGTGATTGTCCTTTTTTTTTTTGGCAGAACTTTGGATTGAACTCAAACCCATGTGCTTGCCAGGGAAGAATTTATTCTACTGAGCCATCTCCCCAACCCCTTGTGATTGATTCTTGATCCAATGTGGGAACCTCAGGTGTGAATGCTATACTGTGGCCCTGGGGTGGGCAATTTACATTACATTGTAAGGAGAGGAGAGAAGCTAGGTGGCAGCCTGGGCTGCTAACCCCCTCTTGCTCCTTTGCTCTTTTTCACCACCATGAATGGCTTCTCTCTTGGATCCAGATGGGTATGGACTGAAACCTTCACTACCTGGAAGATAAATCAACTTTTCCTCCCTTCATTTTGAGTCTTGGGCATTTGTCCCTGCAACAAGAGAAGAGGAACTGAGACACATGCTCATTTCTTTGTTCATCAATGAACACAAGATCCACAGGCACATTTTTGTGTGATCCTCACTGTATACTTTTTGCTTCTTCATTGCAGCCAAGTAATTCTTAATGAATGATTTTAGTTTCTTTTCATTATTATTTAAGGAAGAAGCTAAACTGTTTGTATAGAGTACAACTGAGCTTTTGCCTACTAACCTAATTACAGGTTGTTTCTCGGTGTCAGGACTGATGCTTTCTTTTGCTCTAGTTGTTGTTTTGTGACAGTAAAACAAAATCAAGAATACCAGGATAGGCAAGCACATGGGATTCAGTGCTACACATAGGTGACGTAGGTGATGTTGTCCAGTAGGGGGTGCTGTGTCTTCTCTGTGGTACAGCAGTGTGTAGCAGCAAGTGGACCGTAAGTAGAAGTAGTTCGGGATGGACCATCCTCCAGTGCATACTCTAGGAAGGAGGCCACTGATAAATGATCAACATGATAAGGGTCATGCCATATTGCAATACTGTAGCTCTAACAAGAAGATAATGAATATATATGAAAATAATTATTTGGCAAATATGTAATTACATAACTACAAGTTTGATGGAATGTAAAGGAAGGATTGGGAGAAATAGACAATATGTCAACAAAATTTTAAGTTTTCATGCTTTCAATGACCTCTTTGACTTCTGTTTTTTTTAAAGCATGTTTGGCTGAGGAGATATCTCAGTGATATAAGCGTCTACCTGGCAAGTGCAAGAACCCAGATTTGATCCCCAAGACTTCATGCTGGCAACTGAAACTGGGTGTGGTGGTGCATGCCTATGATCTCTGGTGAGGCCAAGCATGAGGACCAATACAAGTCTGAACAGTGTAGCCAGACCCTGTTAATACATAAATAAATAGACATTTTTTGCTCCTATCATAGACTTGTGTTATTAAGCATGACGTGCTACATAAAGAAAAATTACCATTCCTTTCTTAATAATGTTATTCTCAACGTAGCTAAAGATTTCTCTGGAAAAAAAAAATTTAAATGTATTTGCACAGGGTCCACAGAGTCTCACTACACAGATCAGACTCACAGTGGGCATCCTGTTTTCAGCCTCCCAAGAGCTGAGATTACAGGTGCATGCCACCCTGCCCAGTCTTTTCTGGAAATTTCTAATCTTTCTAATTCATCCAACTTTTATTAACATGATAACCATAAATTGGAAACATTTATAATTTAAAATTTATGTGTTAATAAATTATTTGAAAATATAAATATTTCTTATTGAAAATCAAAGCATCACATATATACCAAGTATTTCTATTCTTCACTGTGGAACCTGTGTAAGGTAATAAGCAATCCGTTTTGCTCGTTTAGCTCTGGAACTGCTAAACTTGGAAGCATGCCCATAAACTCTCATCACCTGTTCCCTGAAGATGCTCGAAGGCTGTCTCATCCTCCGCATCCTTCACGTGAGCCACCCTGGAATTATCAGACGGGCCTCAAGACACTCGCCATTCTATTTATGTTTGCACTCCTTCTGAGTCTTAGTTACCTAGGAAGGCACAGCTGACCAAGTCCAGCCTGATCATCCAAGATTGATTTATCTCGGCATGAAATCAAATGCACAAAGTTGTAAACTGTCTTAAGAACACAAATGTATTACAGAAAATTTCAAAATTTTAAATGCATTTCATATTTTATTTTTAACAAAAATCTGACTGACTACTCTCTACAAAGATAATATTGGAAGTCATTTGTATCACAGTAAGTATTGCTCTTAAACCTGGTTGATTTTAGAGCTGATAAAACAAATTCAGGAATTTTTCAGAACATGCATACACATAGCATTTGAACTTTACCCTAAAAAATGCCAGAAGCCTGTAATCCCAGCCCTAGGGAGGCTGAGGCAGGAGGATTGTTGTGAGTTCGAGACCAGCCTGAGCTACAAAGTGAGCTTAAGGCCAGCCTGAACTGCACAGTGAGACCCTGTAAAAAAAAAAAAATGCCAGAAGCACAAGGAAGAGGTGAAGGAATCACAATATACAGATAATGTACATATTTTGAAATTATAACTTTGGATAAAATCATTTTAAGTAGCCAGTTAGGAAAATATCATATGTTCTAATTTTAACACCTTTTATTTGATCTGTAATCATAATGCATTGCACTAAAACTGAAAAAAAAAAAAACCTTCATATTTGTAATTGGTATGAAGTGCTATTGGGCTCCAAAGAACAGTAAATGATATATAAAAATTCCTTCCAACCATTTACTAGATAAAACTTCCTAGTATTGCTCAAACCTTTATAAACAAGAATGGAGTCACACAGTGTCAGAATGTAATTGCTCTGCCTGTAAGTTCCTATTCATACTATAGGCTCATTCTAATTCTGTAGCTTATTACATCACATCCTATGCTAATGTCAATTTGCAAGCATTTCTACACAAAGCAAGTGAATATCTTCAGTTCCATTAAGAAAATTTTTACAATAGCTTAATCAGAAAAACACTAGGCTACTAATACAGTGATTTGGAGATAATTTCTCATTCTGGCTAAGTATCAATTTTGATTTCTCGCCAGTCTATAAAACTAAAAATGGGTAGCTGGAACTCTACTGATGTGCCTGACTTCGTCCTCCTGGGGCTGGCGGATTCTACAGAGACCCAGCTGGGCCTCTTCCTGCTCTTCATCCTCATCTACCTGGTTACAGTGCTGGGGAACACAGGAATGATCCTGATCATTCGCCTGGACCCCCAGCTGCACACCCCCATGTATTTTTTCCTCTCTCACCTGTCCTTTCTAGACCTCAGCTACTCCAGTGTCATCACCCCAAAAACCCTACAGAACTTAGTGTCTTCCACCAAGAGCATCTCCTTCCTGGGCTGCTTCACCCAGTTGTACTTTTTTGTTCTCTTTGGAGGTGCCGAGTGCTTTCTGCTCTCCTCCATGGCCTATGACCGCTATGTAGCTATCTGCAGCCCTCTGCACTATCCAGTCATTATGTCCACAAGACTGTGCTGGGCTCTGCTCACTGGGTCCTATATGATTGGGTTTATGGATTCCTCTATCAATGTGCTTTGCCTTCACAAACTAAATCTGTGCAACTCTAATGTCATCCATCACTTCTTCTGTGACACTCCGGCAGTTCTAGCCCTGTCCTGTAGTGATACCCATGGCTTTGAGGTCATGTTATTCATTGTTGCTGGATCCACCCTAGTGCTGTCTCTTAGCACAATATCTGGATCTTATGTGTTAATCCTCTCCACTCTCCTGAAAATTAACTCCACTGCAGGAAAGCAAAAAGCCTTCTCCACCTGTGCCTCCCACCTCCTCGGTGTCTCCATCTTTTACTGCACTATGATCTTCACTTACCTCAAGCCAAAGCAGTCCTACTCCCTGGGCAAGGACCAGGTGGCCTCTGTGTTTTACACCATTGTGATCCCCATGCTGAATCCCCTCATCTACAGCCTCAGGAACAGAGAGGTGAAGAGCGCTGCCATGAAATTCCTGCAGAGGAGAGAAAACTGCAGGCGATTAAAACAACAGTCATGTTAAGGTTCTTTTGTCCCTTACTGAATCTTTCTTATTACCGTCCGCAAAACCAATGATTTCCTTTGTATTTCTGTGGAGCTGCTGCTTACTTTAAAAAAAAAAAAAAAACTTTATCCCAGAAAATTTCAAGTCTTTTAATTTTTAGAACTGCCTATTATATTTCAAAATCATAAAACCTATGAGAATCTGTGGTCTAAACGAGTGTGCCTTGAAAGGCAAGAGTTTCTCAAAATACCAAAACACTATATTACAAGGTTTTTCCATCCATGATCCAATTGTTAGGTAAAAGGTATGTATCCAGTTGTTTGTGAAAAGGGAATGGCTGAGCAGTGGTTACTGTTTCAAAATCATCCCATTTTAATATAATGAAGAAATACAAAAGCATAGTTTGGAACGCTCTTCGAAATAAGACCTTCTATAATTTAGAGCTCAGATATGCTACACTTTTAGATGTACAACTGTTGGTAAGTCAGTAAAATTTTAATATTCTACTTCCCAACTGAATAAAGATAATCCTTCCTGGAAAATTTGAACAGAGGATAGTTGCATGCATGAATGATGAGTATTTTTGTCAGACATATTTTAATGAAAATGTGGATGTTTTATTAATACACATGATTTAGATGTTTTATTAATACACATGATTAACTAGAGTAGTAGAAGTAAAAAGCAATGAAAGTGCAGTTTTCTACTGGTCTATTGAAAGAGTTAATGTGCACATTTTTTCTTTTTATTCTTGTCTTTCTTCTTTTGAATTTCTTACAACTTTTTTTTTTTGCTGTTGTTTTTTGTTTTGTTTTTTCTTTAAACAAATTTTGCATTTTTATATCTGGTAGCCTGAACAACTAATTTTATTTTTATTTTTTTGTGGAACTGGGGAATGAAATCCGGCCCTTGTGCTTGCCAGGCAAGTGCTTGTTCTACTGAACTATCTCCCCAGCCTGTGAGCAACTAATTTGAAGATAGCATCATGTAATGTGGCAACTATTGTTGGACTCCTGTTAGTTTGTTTAGTGAAATTTTGTATCATGTCTAATGTTCTTTTTTTCTAACATTATTTTGTACTCTTCAAAAATAAATAAAGTACAATTTTAAGTGGATTTACATTACAAGATCAGGTATATATTAATGTTGGAGTCCAATTGGAAAATATTGCAAACTGTTACCAGCAAAAGAAAAATTCTAACAACTGATCAGAGTTTTTCGCATGCTGTTTTTTTTTTTTTTTTTTTTTTTTTTTTTTTTTTTTTTTTTTTTTTTTTTTTTTTTTTTTTTTTTT